>JBBPBX010010244.1:15707-58274 GCA_038048925.1 Garcialebias charrua | reverse complement strand
CATTCTTTGTTATAACAGGTCTCTCTTGTAAATGAGTCCTCGAGGCTCAATGAGACTAACCTCTCATAAAATCCAATCACTCTGCAATTAGCCCATTAATCACACAAATAATAAATAAGTCTCTACAATCTGGTCATGTTCCACTGCCTCTAAAAACTGCCATCATTAGGCCTCTTCTGAAAAAATCTAATTTGTATCCCGACATTTTTTCTAATTACCGCCCAATTTCCCACCTCCCATTTCTGTCAAAAGTGTTTGAAAAAGCTGTTGCTGCTCAGCTGCAGGACCACCTACAACAACACTCTCTGTATGAGAAGTTTCAGTCTGGCTTCCGAGCAACTCACAGTACTGAGACTGCACTGCTGAGAGTAACAAATGATGTCCTCATGGCTGCTGACACTGGTTCTCCCTCCATCCTTGTCCTCCTTGACCTCACTGCAGCTTTCGACACTGTGGACCATAGTATCCTCCTCCACCGTCTTCATGTGGAGGTCGGTCTCTGTGACACTGTCCTGGACTGGTTCAAATCTTTCCTCTCCAATAGGCTGGAATGTGTTAGTCTTGGCAATGCCACTTCCCAGACAGTCGGTGTCTCCTGTGGTGTCCCTCAAGGGTCAGTTCTGGGGCCCCTGCTGTTTTCCCTTTACATGCTGCCTTTAGGTCAAATTATTAATCAGTTCAACATTTCTTTTCACTGCTATGCCGACGATACACAGCTTTACATCAGGACTGGAGCATCCTCATCATCCCCATCTCCATCTTCACTCACTGCCCTCTCTACCTGCCTGGAGGAAATAAGGGCATGGATGAATCAGAACTTTCTTCAATTAAACTGCTCCAAGACTGAGGCCATAATGATTGGCACCCCTCACCAGGTACAAACATCAACTTTAACAACAATCTCCTTCTCTGGACAAGACATCCCCCTCTCCACCTCTGTTACAAATCTTGGAATAAAAATGGACTCTCATCTTACATTTGAAAATCACATTAAGCATCTGTTTAAAACCTGCTTCTTCCATCTTCGAAACATCTCCAGACTTCGCCCATCTCTGACTTTTTCTGATGCTGAGAAACTCGTCCATGCCTTTGTCTCCTCCAGGCTCGACTACTGCAACTCCCTGTTTATTGGAATCCCTGGCAAAAACCTTCAGAAGCTTCAATATATTCAAAACAGTGCAGCAAGGATTTTGTTGAGAGTTCGTAAATTTGAACATATTACACCCATTCTCCATAACCTTCATTGGCTTCCTGTCACCTACAGAATTCAGTACAAAACTGCTCTCATTACACACCAATGCTTACACGGAACTTCACCTGACTATCTAAAGGACATTCTTGCACCATATTCATCCACCCGGTCTCTACGATCACAGAACAGTAATCTCTTCACATTCCACAAACCAAATTAAGGACCATGGGAGACCGGGCATTCTGTGTGGCTGCCCCCCGCCTATGGAACTCCCTCCCTGACTACCTGAGAGCTCCACAGTCACTGGTTGACTTTAAAAGCAGCTTAAAGACTTTTCTTTTTAAGCAAGCCTATTCTGCCTCCACATGATTTTATCTTTGATCTTAGTTGATATTATTATTGATTTTACTTGATTTTATCACTTGTTTTATTTGATCTTTGCTTTTGTTGCACTTTGTAGCACTTTGAGATTTTTATTAATGAAAAGTGCGTTATAAATTAAATTCATTATTATTATTATTATTATTATTTATTATTAACCTGTAGAAATAACATTTGAATTGAATTTATTTGTTTATTTATTGACCTTTATTTAACCAGGTAAATCCCATTGAGATCACAGATCTCTTTTGCAAGGGAGGCCTGAACCTGAAGGCAGATAACGTGCATGTTTTTGTTCTGTGGGAGGAAACCGGGGTCTCTGGAGAAAACACACACAAGAACGAGAAGAACATGCAAACTCACAGAAAGACCCAGGTCCAACCGTGAGGCAACAGTGCTAACCACTGAGCCGTTGTGCTGCCATCTAGTACTGGTTAGTCTGGGTTACCTGGTACTCCTGGTAGTCGTAGACGTTCTCAAAGTAGTTGTAAAGTGATAGCTGGTAGAAGTTGTAATGAAAGTTTTCTGGCAGCAGGTCAGAGTCTGGCCTGGCAGCAGCTGATTGGCTGGGGGAGGATGAAGAGCGACTTCCTGGAGAAGAAGGACCAAAGTCAGAGGAGGAAGTCTGTGACATGGAACCAGGAAAGGCAAACGTTCAGCTTTCAAATCAAACAATTTTAGAAAATAAAACTTTATTCATAAAGTCCTGTCCTGGTCCAGTCAGCTCTCAGATCCTCATGTGAGACGTCTCACTGTGGGGTTTGGTTTTACTGAAGTAGAACCTAATCTTCAGAGCTTGAGGAACACCCTTGATAAGAAGGTCTGTCTGTGAATATTCATTCATTCAACCTTTATTTAGTCAGGTAAATCTCATTGAGCCTCGTGGACTCATTAACAAGAGCGACCTTCTACAAACTAAAGAATCAAAAAGGGCGTTCAATACAGAAACAACTGGACTTTATTTGTAACAGAAGATGTTTCGCTTCCCATCCGAGGAGCTTTATCAATTCAATGAGCAGACTGTGAGAGAGTGAAGTTATAAAACTGAGCCACTGACACGCACCAGCCTATGTAAATTGGAAGCTAACACACAGACATACTTGGGATAACACGTACCTGTGACCCATTCAAAGATTCCAACTTTCTAAAACTTATGGTGCGGCCCTGCAGCTGATTCCCAGACGTTTCACACCTGATGAGAACAGAGGAGCCTCGTTTGTGAATTAGACTAACAAAGACTTTGACAGGTCCCTGCTATTAATGTGTGAGGTGTGACTTGTCAATTTACATACAGTAAAGGCCGGTGCAGAGCTCCGCGCTGGACCGAGTCCCGCACCCCGCGCGCGCGCTGCGCGTGCGGGGTTCTCAGCAGAGCACAGCGTGAAGCAGCGTGTGCTCTGCTTTCTTCTCACGTTCTCTGTGAACAGCTGCATGCGGAGGGGGTCAGTTCAGTCCCCCTCCGCGTGCAGCTGATTGGTCAGACACCGCGCTCCGCGTAGGCGCTCGTAAAATTGGAGCTTGGCGCGCTCGCGTGAACGTTCAAAGGGCTTGTGCAACGGCGACCTCACGGCGCTCACACAGCGGGGCGCCGCGCTCGCTCAAGCGCGGAGCTATGCGCCGGCCTTCAGATGTGTGTATGTTTTCTGTAAGCTCTGATTTCACGCACTGAACTTTGAATGGGTCACAGGCACGTGTTATCCCAAGTATGTGTGTGTGTGTGTGTTAGCTTCCAATTTACATAGGTTGGTGCATGTCAGTGGCTCAGCCTGTTTATAACTTCACTCTCTCACAGTCTGCTCATTGAATTGATAAAGCTCCCCGGATGGGAAGCGAAACATCTTCTGTTACAAATAAAGTCCAGTTGTTTCTGTATTGAACGCCTTTTTGACTTTTATCATGTCCTGGACGACTGAGAATCTTCACCAGAAAACTAAAGAATGATGAAAGCAATGGGAGAATTTCCTTAAACAATAAACAATAGAAAAACATAAGAGAAATACAGAAATACAGATTTTTTTTTAACAAAGTATCAAAAACTAGCAAAACATTATAAGGTAGATGTATACAATCAAAAACAGGAATATGTCTGTGAATATGTCTGAATATGTGTGAATATGTCTGTGAATATGTGCAGGATAATCAGGGTATAAAGTCCAAATCCAGGTTAAATTGATCAAAATGTAGACTAATCCAGGTTTAATTAATACAAACTGAGACTAACCCAGGTTAAATGAGTAAAAACTGAGAATAACCTAAGTTAAATAGTTGTGAACAGCACCACCTGCTGGTGATACCTACAGTTAAACTGGAAGATGGAACACAGTTTCCCATCACAATATGGATGCAGACAGGCTGGTTTAAACTGAACAACATAATTACTCTGTAGCAGCTGTACGGTTCTTGTCAGCAAGGCCACATTCTTGATATCGGCGTCTCACACAATGAAGATGCTGTGCGCCACGGGAAGCTGTCATCACATCGTCAAAGAGTGCTCGCCTCCTTTTTCCACTGTGGTCATCTGTCTCCACTACCCGCACTGATTTCATCTTCCACACCAGAACCAGACTGAGATGTTGCCCTTGACCTTCATCGCGTGCAGACTCCTCATGCGATTCCTGCTCCAGGCCGGCTGCTGGACAGATGTTCAGAGGTTTAAGCTCACTGATGGCCTTGTGTGCTCGCCTTGCACAGGAGGCAAACCTAACAGGTTGACTTCAGAGTCTGTTACCATGGCGATGGTTTAGCTAAATTCAATTAACTGTTTTTATTAAACCTTCTTTCTGATGACTTCTGCCTCCCTGCAGTTGTGTTTAACTGTATCTCCAATGTTTTGTAGTGTTGTGAGGTCTGAAGCAACAGGCAACTTCTGCATTTCCTTCAGGGGTCTGCAATCTGCGGCTCTGGAGCCACATGCGGCTCTTTGGTCCCTCTATAGCGGCTCTTTCAAGCTTTGACCAAAACAAACACAAAACTAAATTTCATTGGTTGTTATACGAACAACAATAGTTTTAGCTGTTTTCCTGTAATTTCTTTTGCAAATACCCACTGGAACTTTTTGGTTTATTTCTATACAAAATAATTCAGGTCTGCATAGTTCATATAGTTGGTTTTTATAAATAAAATAAAAAAAACTATCCCCCCCCCCCCTCTTTGCAACAATCTGGTCTTTTCCTTTGTCTTAAATTGTAAAAATATCAAATGTTAAAAATCCTCAGATATTTTTAGCTTTAAAATGTTACCCCTACTGGCCACAAAAATCTTATCCAACAAACTTAAAGTGGCCCATGGGCCACCAGTTGATAACCACAGTTGTAGCAAGTTATTTCGGCTCTGGACACATTTAATTAATTAACCAAGACGTAAAAATGGCTCTTTTGATCATAAAGGTTGCAAACCCCTGTTCATGACAATAACGTCTAATCTTTTATTATGTCTCATTATTTTTCATTATGTTTCATTATCTTCTAGCTGGTGTTATAATGAGGTATTAATATTAATTATATGTAATTTATTCGGCCTCTACAATCCAAAGAGACCTATTAAATAAAATGTGTCCAGAGCTACAAAACATGACATCAGCACTATTTAATTCTGAATTCATGATCAACTTGGATAATAATTGGTATTTTGTATGTTTGGAGAAAGAAAAAAAAACCATACTTGTGGAAAAAAAAGAGAAAAGTATTTTAAGCTCGTAAAATCAAAACACCACACTTAGCGAGGCTGAGTCTGTGGAAAAAGTTAATTATTCCATTTTTAAATAAAGTTAAATTCCATCCATCCATCCATCCATCCATCCATCCATCATCTTTTGCTTCTTCCTTTTCAGGGGGGTCGCTGGTGTCCAAATCCAGCAGTCACTTTGTTGGACATATAACTGTATTTATTAAAACGGATACCTCTATACTTGCAACTTTAATTATGTTTTTAGTAAAACTAACAGTTACAGTTGAACGTTTGTGAATTCTTTATAATTTTCTATATTTTTGCATAAACAAGAAACTGGGAAATCAAGTTAGCTCGACTCATGAACAACAGAATAATTCTTATCCCTGCAGTTAAACAACCAGCAGGACAAAATCTTAAAAATGACCAATCTAGTGGGAGAAAGGGTTAAAGCTTTCATTCTGGGTTCTTTAACCAGGTTAAGAGGAGTACTATCATGTGGTCCAGTTGACGTGACAACCGAGGAAACTGAACAAGAAATCCAAGGAGGCAAAGTGACAGAAACAAAAAGAATTAAATGTTTAAAAAAAACATGGAGTCATCAAGTAACGTCTATTATCCTGCAGTTTGAGAACTCAACTCCAGAAAGTGTTCAGATGGGTCATGTGGACTACCAGCTCAGAGAAGACTGTATATTCCTAATCTCAGGTGCTTCCTCTGTCAAACAATGGGGAACACGTGTGTAAAGGAAAGGGGGGGACAGGGGAGCTCGAGAAGCTCAAATAATTAAAATAACAGAGAGAATATCATATTCTGTGAGGAAAATGTCAGAGAAGTGAGGAATAAAGAAACAAACCACAGAAACACGATGCAAAACATAAAATATATTCAGACTGAGGAACCAGAGGCGAACACCAGTTCCACCAGTAGCTCAACACAACACTGCGCTCACAAACGCAAAGTAGATGGAAAAATCAATGATCGTGGAAAAGGAGAAGTTTGTGGCATTCACCTGTCATGTTGTCAACGTAACAATCCAAACGAAAAAGAAACGTGACAACATAAAAACAAGAGCAGGAAAGTTTCTGCATATGAAAGAAAACTCAAGCAGACCAGACCCACACTCTGCTGAATTCAGCTGAAACTGCAGGAAATGGTCAAGACAAGGAATAAAAATGTTTTTTAATATGGAACGTTGGGAGTTTGATACGAGTTAGAAATAGTTCCAGATATAATCTGTGTGCAAGAAACCTGGTTTAAAACTCCTTTTAGACTTTAACGTCCATGGATACAGCATAAATTCAAGATGGTCTAGTGGCAGGGCTTTTGACTTGGGACCCGAAGGACGCGGGTTCGCGTCCCGGCCACTACCCACCTTGGGGTGTCTATGAGTGCACACCTATTTCTCCAGCTCCCCGGGCGCTTTCGGGCTGCTCACTGCACCACCTGGTAGGTGGTTGGGTTAAATGCAGAGACGAATTTCGTCTGTGTATGGGAAACATACGCAGATGACAGGAAAAGACATTATTATTATTATTATTATTATTAAAAAGGAAAAACAGAAGTATAGTGGAGGAGGGTGTGCTACGTTTATCAAAGATGGAATATGAAAGGAAATCTACAGAATATGAATGTTTGCATCTAATTTTTCAACTTAAAAAGAATTGGTTGTCTTCAGAAAATGAATTTTTAACCTATGAGTGGATATATTTCAGCAGTGGTGGAGAAAGTACTCAAAGGCTGTACTTAAGTAAAAGTACAAATAAACAGACAAAAATGTACTCTAGTAAAAGTACCATATTAATGTTTTTACTTAAGTAAAAGTAAATAAGTACTTGCTTTTAAAAATACTTAAAGTATTAAAGAGGAACTAAACTCCAAATTAACTTTTTTTAGCTGATAAACTCCCTAGAATGTGTCTAAAATGTTGTATAGCACTATGTCTGTGTTAATCTTCATATATTTGTGCGTATTAGTTTAAATCAGCAATATTTGGTCTAAAAACGTGTTTATGGTAACCCTATGGGTTGAACAGAGGAATTGCACCTTAATTTTCTTATTGGTCAAGGACTGTTCACTCTGACGTCACAAAAGTGGTTCAAGCAGAGCCAATCCCCTGCAGAGATGAGAAGGTCCGCGCTGCAGTTCATACCTTATATGGAAGTGGTACATTGCACTCCGGAACAGCTCTGCAGCAAAGCATATTATAGTGTTCGGAATGGCACTAGTTATTTGTATATTTTAACCAATGTATTGTATGAATACTTTCCACTTCATCAAAACTATTTGGTTGTATTTGTTTTCTTATTGTGCGATGGACGAGTAATGCATGAATGCCAAGATGGGGCAATGGTGTAGGAGCGGGTTTGGGGTCTGACAGACCCAGGTTTGATCCCCGGTCACGGCATACCTTGTAGTATTATTTTCATTTTTTTTCCTAAAGCCTTTTGTTTTGGATAGATCGGGTGGGAATAGATAAATACTAGGGGTGTAACGGTACGCTAAAATCACATTTCGGTTCGGTTCAACTACAAGGAGGGCGCGGTTCGGTTTATTTTTGGTACAAAAATTTTTTTTTGGGACAAAATAAAGACTTACAAAATGTTTATTTTGAAAATATGCCAAAAATATGTTTGTATTGTATTGTAGTAATAAATAAAAGTGACCCATTTGGATGATATTTTAAATAAACAGCACTCTACAATAAATAAACTATATGAACAATAATACAAATCTTAATAAATACAATAACAGTCAGAACCAGAACAATAAGCAGCAACAGACTGTTTACAATCTAACTAATCAAGTTTTTGTCCAGTAGCAGCAGTGTGGCTGTATTTGTCCTCATTACTGTACTCACAACTTCTTCTTGGTGGGACAGGTCCTGGAACAGTTCAGAGTTCAGTTCAGTCATCACACACTTCTTAGCTGCAGGTGGATTTCCCTGAAGTGGATAAGAGAGCAGCTACCTCTGTCACAGACTGGAAATAAAAAACAAGAGGTTAAAAAAAAAAGTTAATAAGATTATGATAAAAAAAAAAGATTATTTAGATAATAATAATAAAAGAACAATACTCGTACTCACTCTTCATCATCATGGCAGGGCTTTAATCTGGTCCAGGGTTTGTTGTTGACAACATCAGTTAGTTTTTTCATAAAGAGCTGAACTTTTTGAAGTGTTGACGTGATGAATGTCTCATAGCGACGCTCAGCAACTTTAAAGCCTGCGCATATATAACGTTCAGACAGATTCAGAGATTTAAAAACTCATAAAGCTTGTGTTATTGCTCTGGACCGCTCTGATTACCTGATGAAGTAGTTTTAATACAGCTGTTAGCGCTGTTTCAGCAACAGCTGATGTTTTTTCGTTCACGTTCGGATGACAGTTTCCAGCGCGTTCACGTTAGACGTGTTGCTGCTGCAGAGAGCTGCGTCACGCAGCTGCTGCAGAGTCTTCATGAAACAACGTCCACACAAGCTGCCTGTGTGCTCGTCTTTTAACAAGAAAGCTATAACGTTCACAAACAGGAGACCGCACGAGATGCTAACGGCTAAATGCTGCGCGTGCTGCGCGATAATAGCTCCGTGCTGAAACGCGCCCAGGAAATTTTGTTCCGCGGTGCATATATTCCCCTGTTAAGAACGTTTAATGAGTGAAAAAATAACCGAAACGGTACGCAGGTGGACCGAACTGAACGTGGTGTACCGAAACGGTTCGGTACACCCACTACAACCGTTACATGCCTAATAAATACATCTACATATTTATTCTTTGTTGTTGCTTGCTGTAAGTTGTTTGCTGGAGTTTTAGTTTGTTTTAGTTTGTTGCTAGAAGGGGTGTGAACGCAGCTCAACCACCCACCTCCTCCCCTCCTTGTCTCCCGACACTCCCATTTTCATGAGGGTTTTTGAATCTGGTCTGGGGGCGGAGTTACCGTTTCACAGTGGGTTGAGTACCTCTTTAAAGTAAAAGTACTTGCTGAATGTACTACCTATTGCAATGGTCAACAAAATCATTAAGTGGACCTCCTGTATGTGTATTTTCTGTAATACATTGATAGTGTTGAGCCATTTTAATGAACAATGCTGCAGATAATACATGTTTTTATTGTGTTTACTCTGTGACACCGTTCACAGTTGGACTTGTGATTCTGTGCATGAGAATTTCAGGGATGACATGCAGAGTTAAATGTCATTAAGCAAAATAAGAAAGAGGAATGATTATACTTTTGAAAGTTTTTATTTAATACAAACCAATGTGTCGTTTTAACTGCAGTAAACACACGGCAGTTTTAAGTAAAAGTTGTCTGTCTGAAAAAAGGAGCATTAGATCCAACAAAGGAATATCTGACAATTTCAACTCCAGTTTGTCATCAACTCTAGTTAAAATACTGTCTAGTCAACCTTGTAATGGGTCAATAGTGAACAATGTTTTAACTTCCCGACACCATTTTCAAAACTTGGACCTGAGTGTCGAGACATTTGGAAACATCTCTTGTCTCCTAACATCCCATGAACTGACACATTTTAATATTGCAGCAATAATTTATTGTTCAAGTTCAGAAGAAGTTGGTTTTTGAAGTTTTTTTGAGTCCAGTCTCTTTTGGGAGAGAGAATCTGTCCTGCTGTACTAAACAGTCTTTCAATAGTATTTCAATAGTATTTCAATAGGCTTTCAATAGGCTTTCAATAGGCTTTCAATAAAATTTCAATAATATTTCAATAATATTTCAATAGTCCATCCATCCATCCATCCATTTTCTTCCGCTTATCCGGGGTCGGGTCGCGGGGGTAGCAGCCTAAGTAGGGAGGCCCAGACTTCCCTCTCCCCAGCCACTTGGAGCAGCTCCTCTGGGGGAATCCCAAGGCGTTCCCAGGCCAGCCGAGAAACATAGTCCCTCCAGCGTATCCTGGGTCTTCCTCTGGGTCTCCTCCCGGTGGGACATGCCCGGAACACCTCACCAGGGAGGCGTCCAGGAGGCATCCTAACCAGATGCCCGAGCCACCTCAACTGGCTCCTCTCGATGTGGAGAAGCAGCGGCTCTACTCCGAGTCCCTCCCGGATGACTGAGCTTCTCACCCTATCTCTAAGGGAGAGTCCAGCCACCCTGCGGAGAAAACTCATTTCAGCCGCTTGTATCCGAGATCTTGTTCTTTCGGTCATAACCCAAAGCTCATGACCATAGATGAGGGTGGGAATGTAGATCGATCGGTATTTCAATAGTCTTTCAAGAAAATCATGAGTGTTGTGTATCTTCTGGCTGACTCTCTGCGGTGGAATCCATTTTGTGTGTGTTAGTGGTGCTGTGGGTGCTCCCTGCTCAATGACATATACCGGTACACTAGAATATACATCATTGGTCCAGCTCTTCTTGAAGGTGGGTCTAATGTTACATGTTTACTTTGCAGTGATTCAATGGACCAACTCCCCTCTCGACATCAGTTACTTTCAAACTAATGACAAATCAAAAAGCTGCAACGTGAATGTAACTTGTAACTCAACACATTATAGAAATGTAGTGTAGTAGAAAGTACAGATACTTCATGTGAAATGAAGTGGAGTAAAAGTAAAAGTACCCACATTTAATTCTACTTAAGTAAAGTACAGATACATGAAAAATTTACTTAAGTACAGTAACAAGGTATTTGTACTTGGTTACATCCCACCACTGTATTTCAGGAACTATCTGGAGGTACAAACAGGAGAGAAATATGGTGTGGGGATTTCACCACACGAGGACAGGTGGTGGATTAGAAAAGAACGCTCAGGTTTTTACCTGCCACAGGTAGAGATGAGGAGGGGAAGCTGCTGGGTGAGCCGGAGCGTCCCTCCACAGAGAACAGGTCCGCTCCGATTTCATTATTGATCATCGCGTATGGGTCTGACGAGGCCAAGGGGCTGTAGATCTCCAGCTGCTCCTCCTGGGCCTGCTGCCTCCTGAGAACCACCTGGACGAGAGGACAGCCTGCATGAGACCCACCTGAGGACTTCACACCTGTCAGCAGCTCAGAAAGACGTCATGAAACACCAGAACACCGTGAGCGCTGCACTTGAATCAGAATAAAAGTGAAACATTTTACAGTCGAGGACTGATCCTTATCAGTGTCTGAGTTCAGCCTTTGAATTCTTTTATTTCTTAAACTGTCTCAGAACAAAAGATAAAACTATTCTAAAATCATAAAAACTATCAAAATGAGAGAAATTGTTGGTCAACATTCAGAGGATTTGATGGCTTTAATTAAAACAATCTCCCTGCTTTTCTTTGTTTGAATAAAATAAAAATATATATTAAAACAATTAAAATCAGGAGACATTTTTACTTAAAAGGGCCCTCAGACTAAACAATAGACTTTATTTGAGCAACAGTATTTAAAAATGTATTAACAAGACGTTGCTGGATGCATTCTGATAAACGATGTAGAGCAAGTTGCTCCGGTGCGAGCTCCATTTAACTTTAAATTTAATTTTGGACATTATCTGACGTTTCGGCTCACATATTGTAAAGACTAATACAAAATATAACTTTGTTGTTACGTTGTAACTTTTCAGCCTCGACTCCTTGTGCTTCATATATCTCCACCACAGCTGTCGTACCCAGAATGCATTGCGCCGGTAAAATAAATCACAGATTAACTCAAGCTCTGAGTATTTTTGCTTTTATGTGGCTGAAAACGAGATCTTTAGGTAAAAAAAAAAAAACGTGCAGTATTCGAGCTCCGTGGATTTAGCGGTGTCTTCATCTCGGTCGATCCGACGCAGTCAGTCTGATTTCGGTCAGCTGCCCTCAGGTGTAATGTTTGCTTAGGGACTGTCAATAAATTACTGAACCAAACACTAAAGAAAAAAAAAGCTGTCGTGTCACGTGACCCACTGACACAAAACCAAAGTGAAATTACATTACAGAGGGACACACGAGACTTTTCTATGAATCTGAATTTAATGCAGTTTCTTTTTTATATATATTTTCTATTCAAAATGGATGGTTTTCTTTCAACAGCTTTCACGTCATGTGACCCACTGACACAAAACTCATGTTAAATTACTCTACCAGACGTGGAGTTTGCATGTTCTCTCCGTGCATGCGTGGGTTTTCTCCGGGTACTCCGGTTTCCTCCCACAGACCAAAAACATGCATGTTAGACCAGTGGTTCTTAACCTGGGTTCTATCGAACCCCAGGGGTTTGATGAGTCGGTCTCAGGGGTTCCGCAGAGGTAAAGAGACCCACTTGTGTAAAGTCGTGATGACACACCCTGCTTGGCCCTGCCGCAAGTGATGGCTGCAGAGTCATCCTCTACAGTGCAGAGGATCACGCGATTGGCTGCAGCACTGATTGGCCGTTGCTTGGCCAATCAGTGCTGCGGGGGATTTAGTGTGCGCAGTAGTCAATGGCTGTTGTAGTTGTACGTTGTGGTTTTTTTTTTTCCATAATATTTTAATCCATACTAAATATGTCAAGCAAAAAATTGTTGTTGAGCAAGCTGAGCAACTCTATAGTCTCGCACCGACAAAACTAAAGGAACACTCCATGAAGTTGCATGGAGACGGGGAATACAAGAACACAACGCTTGCTGAATTCAAGGTGAAACGAGCCAGATTCGATGAAAAGGCCACGCTGCCTGCTCTTGGATTTCTACCCGTTAGCAAACCAATCCTCACAGCATAGTACAAAGTTGCTTATTTGATCGCAAAGCAGGGTAAGCCACACGCCATCGGTGATACACTCATGAAACCAGCTGCGTTAAAGATGGCAAATCTGCTACTCGGAACAGCGGCATAAGGTAAATTATCCCAAATTCCTCTTTCAAATGACACCATCAGCGACAGAATAAATAACATGAGTAAAGACATCTTGGCTCAAATAGTTGCATATCTAATTTCAACTTCGGCAAAATTCAGCCTTCAACTTGACGAGACCACAGACGTTTCTAACCTAAGCCAGCTTGCTGTTTTTGTGCGCTACTAGACTGAGGAACAGCTTCTACCCTGAGGCTGTTAGACTCATGAATAAATAAAAATAAAATAAAAAATAAACACTGCAAAATATCACATCATACTGATGCTGATCTGTTTTCTTGTTGCTGTGTTCATCTGTGTTCATCTGTGACCATCTGCTCATACAAACTCATGTTCGTGCTGCTGTTTATTCCCACTATATTAGGCTTAGTGTATTACTAGTTGATGTTTTTCTTAGTTAGTTCTAGATGTTATTACTGTTTTTCTCTTTCATTTGTTGTTGGATGTAACTGGGACCTCGTGTACATAATCTCGTTTTCATCACATGTACCACATGCGGTGCAAATGACAATAAAGACTCTCTGACTCTGACTATGTGAACGAAGACATGATACAAGAAGATTTTTTTTATTTTGTAAGCCTCTTACAACAACAACTAAGGCAGCCGATGTGAAGAAGCTTGTGGATGACTTCTTCAGAGACAATAATCTTTCATGGGATGTGGTTTCTGCAGTTTGTACGGACAGAGCTCCAGTCATGCTGAAAGAAGGGTTCAGTGAGTGGGCATGTGAAACTGGTGGGTTCGGTACCTCAAAAAAGGTTAAGAACCACTGTGTTTGACTGTTTGATAACTCTAAATTGTCTCTAGGTGAGAGAGAGAGAATGATTGTCTTGTTTGTCTCTATGTGTTCCTGTGATGGACTGGAGACTGTCCAGGGTGTCCCCCGCCGGCTCTTGCACAGTGACTGCTGGACACCAGTGACCCCCGTGACTGGAAAAAGAAGAAGCGGGTAAAGATGATGGATGGATGGATGGATGATATTTGTGTGAGTGGGTTACATGATGTGAAAGGTATTGAAGGAAAACCTTTGATTTTAATTAGAAAAACGTTAGCCATGGTTAAAACCAGACCCTTGTCCTTCACTTTGCTTCGTACTAGGGTCTGGACTTTCTCCATTGAGAACCGATTCTTGCTGGAGGCGTGGCCTCTGCTGAGGAACAAAACCATTGGATCTTAGAAAAATTTTGAACAGGGAAAGCATTCTGCTCCCTCCCCCTCAGAGCCATATATGGTCTGCTTCCCGTGCTCTGGTGAACTTGAGATCATCATCAGCTCCGCCTCCTGCTGCGCCTCTTCCACACGCCTCTTGCTGCCGTTGGATATTCTGTGTTTATATGTTAATAAAACGTTCTAAAAAATAAAATAAAACCATGGAGCGTTGGTCCAGAAGACCAGAAAATCTGCAGGGACTCGGGCAGCAACGTGACAACCTGAGGCATTTCCTCATCATTGCACTCAGCGGCTTTGAATGAGAACATGCGGATGCTCGCTGGCTGTGCGCTGGGACAGGTGGGGGCGTGGGTTAGGGGCCAAAAACTCAGCCCCTTCTGTTCTCTGATTGGTCCGGTCAAAAATCTACAGGAGAAATCCTTGTCTATGGGAGAAGTCCCAGACGGAGCAGTGAAGGGAAAATAGAATTGAGCGGAGCTGCGTAGGAAGGCGAGGGCCAGGCTAGAAAATGTGTAAAAAGTAGAAATTACATTAAAATCAGATTCATATAAATGTCTCGTGTGTCCCTCTGTAAAGTAATTTCACTTTAGTTTTGTCAGTGGGTCACATGACATGAAAGCTTTTTTTCTTTAGTGCTTGTTTGGTAATTTCTTGACAGTCCCTAAGAAAACCATGGTTGGGGGGGTGGGGGGTGAAAGCAGCTGACACTGTTTTGCAGAAAAGTTTCTTTCAGTTCAGACAGAGGGTGAAAATTATTAGTCACATTTTATTTTACTTTTATTTGTTCTCTCCATTATTTAACCCAGTGAGACTCGTTCATTACACTCTAAACCAGGGGTCTGCAACCTGCGGCACTGGAGCCACATGCGGCTCTTTGGTCCCTCTGCAGCGGCTCTTTCAAGCTTTGACCAAAACTAACATAAAACTGAATTTTATTTATTGTTATACAAACAACCAAAAAGGTCTACTGGTAGTTTAAGCAGTTTTCCTGTCATTTCTTTTGCAAATTTGTGAAAACTGAAACACGTACAAGGAGTAAAACATACCTACTTTAAATACTCTGATGCATGCTCAATAATCCAGGTAGAAAAATCTAAAAAAGCTAAGTCTGGTCCTCTGGACATTCAAATGCACAGTGATTTTGAAGAAAGACTATCATGAGAAAGTTATGTCACTCCTTAGTGACGTAACCACTTATGAACCGCTGAAAAGAGATCCAGGAAGTGGTTACAAGAAGAAGTTGATAGATTGCCTGAAAATTTTGAAGCAGGACAAGGCTATTGACAGTATTCTGTACCACAGACTGTACCCAGGGGAGGCCACGCCAAGTCTGTATGGTTTACCCAAAATCCACAAACAAGGTGTACCTTTAAGACCAATTGTTAGCATGATTAACTCGGTCACTTACAATGTTTCCAAATATCTGGCATCTGTACTCATCCCTTTAGTTGGCAGCTCAGAACACCACATACAGAACACCATGGACTTTGTGGATAAGGTGAGGGATGTCATCATGGAGATTGATGAAACAATGGTCTCTTTTGATGTTACATCACTCTTTACGTGCATTCCTGTTGATGAGGCAGTAGAGGTGGTCTGTTTAAGGTTAAAATCAGACACTGTAAGAGGAGGTGAAGAGACGACACAGGAGACAGGCTGCAGAACTTCACCTTTTAATTAACTCTTACTAAACTGGCGGGAACCCGCCCAACACTGCTTTATATACCCACATAACATCCGGTCCTCTGGACCTTTCACAATAAAAGCATCCTGTAATACATTCGGTCCACTGGGTGTGAGTAGAGCCCCCTAGTGGTCCACCACACACGCCCCCCCAGAACACCCAGTAAGGTCCATCACTAGTCCCGCATTTTAGGTTTGATCAAACGACCAGAACGGCTGAACCTGGGCCCTGCAGAACCAGTCTGATGAAGTGGAGGGCTACGAGGAGGGTCTGCAGAAGATTCGGGCTCCAATGGACGTTGAGAGTTTCCGGAAGAAGGACCGCCGTCCGTTAATAATGTGGATGGAGGTCTGCCTCTGCGAGGAGCTTGGGCCGTAACAACCTGATCATCTGACATAACATGAGCTGGTTTAAGCCTATCAATACAGACAGTCTCAGTACGACCCCCTAAATCCAAAATGAAATGTTTCGGACCTGGTTGAAGAACTCGAAACGGTCCATCATACAAAGGCTGTAGTGGTGTCCTGTGTGCATTGTGTTTGACAAAAACAAATTTAGAGGACTCCAGACTCTTAGGGACAAATGACTGCGGTAAACAATGGTGTACCGGACCGGGGACACGAAAAGGGGCCTCCTGAGGTGAAAGATGGAGCAACGGTGGAGCGAACTGTGGTGAGGGTACCTCAGGTAAAAACTCACCGGGGACGCGCACAGGCTGACCGTAAACCATTTCAGCCGGGGAAGAGCTCAGGTCTTCTTTGGTTGCGGTACGCAACCCCAACAAAACCCAGGGAAGGCGGTCAATCCAGTTGTCACCGGTCAATGCAGCACGAAGTGCAGCTTTCAATGACCTGTGAAACCGTTCACACAAACCATTAGCTTGGGGGTTGTAAGCGGTGGTCCTGTGAACGTTAGTCCCCAGACCCTTGGCCATGGTAGACCAAAGCTCCGAAACAAACTGCGGGCCCCTGTCCGATGTAATGTCTGAAGGGGGGCCGAAACGTGCAACCCAGGTAGACAAAAAGGCCCGGGCCACCACTGCAGATGTTGTGGACGTCAGAGGAACCACCTCTGGCCACCTGGTGGTCCGGTCTATCATAGTCAGCAGATGAGTAAAACCCTGTGATGGAGGCAGAGGGCCTACTAGGTCTACGTGCACATGATCAAACCGCCGACTTGGGATGGGGAAAGGTTCCAACGGTGCTTTGGTGTGTCTGTTGACCTTAGCACGCTGGCATGGGACACACGCTGCTGCCCACTCCTTAACTGCTTTACGCAGACCGGGCCAAACAAACTTTGAGCTGACCAGTTTCACAGAGGCTCTAACACCTGGGTGAGAAAGGGAATGTAAGGAGTCAAAAACGCGGCGTCGCCATGAAACTGGAACCAGGGGGCGGGGCCTGCCCGTAGATACGTCACAGAGCAGGAGAGGACCTCCGTCATTCACCCGCCTTTCCTCCAACTCGAGGCCTGTGGGGCCGGACTGGAGCTCGAGTATTTCTGCGTCGCTACGTTGGTCCGCAGCCATAGCAGAAAAATCGATGCCAACGTACACGGGAGCGATCAGCACCCGGGAGAGACAGTCGGCCACCACGTTGGATTTTCCAGCCACATGCTGAATGTCTGTAGTAAATTCAGACACCGCTGCGAGGTGGCGTTGCTGGCGAGCAGACCAGGGGTCAGAAATTTTTGACATAGCAAAGACCAGGGGTTTGTGGTCAACGTATGCAGTGAACTGGCGGCCTTCCAGGAAAAACCTGAAATGGCGTGTAGCCAGGTAAAGCGCTAGCAACTCTCTGTCAAAAACACTGTATTTCAGCTCATTGTCCCGCAGCGTACGGCTGAAAAATGCAAGCGGCTGCCAAACCCCGGAAACCTGCTGTTCTAACACAGCCCCCACCGCAACATCAGATGCGTCGGTTGTTAAAGCTATTTGCGCCGCTGGGGATGGATGGGCCAAAAGGGCAGCAGTGGCCAGTGCAGCTTTAGCATCACCAAATGCCTGTAGGCGTTCTGGTGTCCAGTCAACACTGTCGTTGGGCTTTTTCTTTTTCAGCGCTCCATAGAGCGGACGCAGCAGTTGTGCTGCCCTGGGGAGGAAACGGTTATAGAAGTTAACCATTCCCAAAAACTCTTGTAGCGCTTTAACAGACTGGGGCTGTGGGAAATCTGACACCGCCTGCACTTTGTTTGGTAACGGGACGGCGCCACTTGCGGAAATGCGGTGGCCCAAAAAGTCAATGACTGGCAGCCCAAATTGGCATTTCGCATTGTTTACAATCAGGCCATGTGCTGCCAGGCGCTGAAAAACTTCACGGAGGTGGGACAGGTGCTGCTCAGCCGAGCTGCTAGCCACCAGGATGTCGTCCAAGTACACAAATACGAAGGACAGACCCCTTAGGACTGAATCCATCAACCGCTGAAATGTTTGTGCTGCACCTTTAAGACCAAAAGGCATGCGCAAAAACTCAAACAGGCCGAAAGGCGTGATAACAGCGGTCTTAGGGACATCCTCCACATGCACAGGAACCTGGTGGTACCCCCGTACTAAATCTACTTTAGAAAAAATGGAGGTCCCAGCCAGGTGCACTGAAAAATCCTGGATGTGGGGGATGGGATAACGATCATTCTCTGTGATGTTATTGAGGCGGCGGAAATCTCCACATGGCCGCCATTTGCCATCTGCCTTGGGCACCATGTGGAGGGGGGAGGCCCACGGACTGTTTGAGCGCTGCACGATGCCTAAACGCTCCATGTTAGCAAACTCTTCCTGTGCGATTGCTAGCTTAGTAGCATCGAGGCGGCGTGCACGTGCGAACACCGGGGGCCCCGTTGTGGGAATATAATGTTCGACCCCATGTTTTGTGTTTGTGGTTGCAAAATCAGGAACAGTCAGCGAGGGAAACTCAGACAATAAACGTTGAAACACATTACCCGAAGCTAAAAAGTTAGCATGTATTAAAGGCCCAGCTCCTCGCGTCTTACAAGGCAGTGACGAAAAAGACACAGCGTCGATCAAACGTCTGTTAGCTACATCAACCAGGAGCCCGTGAGCACAAAGAAAATCAGCCCCTAAAATAGGGACCGAGCTAGCAGCTACCACAAAGTTCCACCGGAAGTCCCGTTCATGGAAACGCACAGTCACCAACCTTTCGCCAAACGTCTTGACGGGAGAGCCATTCGCCGCGGTTAGCTGTGGCCCGCAGCCTTCAGCCAACCTGTCGGAGCCAGTCGGGGGGACGAGGCTCTTCTGCGACCCAGAGTCCACCAGGAACCGCCTCCCTGACTTCGAGTCCTCGATGAAAAGCAGCCTTTCCTTCTCGCCAACGGCTGCGACTGCTAGCGGCTGTTGGCGGTCTCGTTTCCCTGCGGCTTGAAGCTGCACGGCGGGACGCACCGTCGTGCTTTGGCGCCAAAACGCGCGTGGTAGAAACAAAGAACTGGACCTGCCCGCCTGCGGCTAGTGACTCCTGCCACCACCGCTGGCTCGTCCGGCGCTGTGTGCGTCGCTCGAAACTCGGGCGCTGCTGGAGATCCCGGGACCACCGCCTGTACCGCGAAGGTCCTCGTGGTTAGAATGATGCGGTCGGCTTCTTCGGCCAGCGAGCGGTAGTCCTTCTCCTGCAGAAACGGGGAGTTGGCCAGGGCGGTTCGCACAGGAGCTGGAAGCTGGCGGAGGACGAGGTGGCGGAAGAGGAACTCGCAGTCGTCCGATCCCCGCAAGGACAACATGCTCTCCACGAGCTCGAGAGCTGTTCCGTCACCCAAACCGGAGAAGGAAAATAGTTTCTCAGCGCGCTCCGCCTCTGAGAGTGTGTAGCGCCGCAGAAGAAGCTTCTTGAGGGCGTCGTATTTTCCGTGTGCAGGAGGGTTTTGTAGCAGGCTCATTACCCGCTGGGT
The DNA here is from genome assembly GCA_038048925.1 of Garcialebias charrua. Classification (NCBI taxonomy): domain Eukaryota; kingdom Metazoa; phylum Chordata; class Actinopteri; order Cyprinodontiformes; family Rivulidae; genus Garcialebias; species Garcialebias charrua. The sequence continues at coordinate 38,484 of JBBPBX010010244.1, read as the reverse complement.
TGTCAGCGGATCCAGCGAAGCAACCACATGGTGGTATTTGGTGTCGTCAACAGAAATCCCGCGAAGAGCAAACTGTGATTCGATGTGGGCGAACCACGACTCAGGCGCGTGCAGCCAGAAGTCCGGGATTTTAACGGCCACCGAAAAAGCGTGCGGGGCCGCCTGTGTAGGTTCCACAGCAGTAGACAGCTGAAGAGAGCTGGCTGAAGCGTCAGATGTCGACATGTTCAGTTCACGAGGGTCACCAGTGTAAGAGGAGGTGAAGAGACGACACAGGAGACAGGCTGCAGAACTTCACCTTTTAATCAACTCTTACTAAACTGGCGGGAACCCGCCCAACACTGCTTTATATACCCACATAACATCCGGTCCTCTGGACCTTTCACAATAAAAGCATCCTGTAATACATTCGGTTCACTGGGTGTAAGTAGAGCCCCCTAGTGGTCCACCACAACACCACTCTGAACAGCAGGACCCCGCTTTCCACAGAGCAACTGTGTCAACTCTTGAAACTGTGCCTGCAGTCAACCTACTTCACATATGGGGAGCAATATTATAGGCAGAAACATGGGTGTGCTATGGGGTCGCCAGTTTCTCCTATTGTTGCCAACCTGTACATGGAGGAGGTAGAAAAGAAAGCCTTGACGTCCTTTTCAGGGAGACCACCAAGTCATTGGTTCAGGTATGTTGATGACACCTGGGTTAAAATTAAATCTCAGGAAGTCCAACATTTCACTGATCACATCAACTCTGTGGATAAATATATCAAGTTCACACGAGAAGATGTAAAAAATGGCAGGTTGGCTTTCTTGGACTGTGAGGTCTCAGTTTCTGATAGAGGAAATTTGCAAACTGATGTGTACCGCAAACCCACCCACACAGACCAGTATTTACAGTTCGACTCCCATCACCCTCTGGAGCACAAGTTAGGAGTCATCAGGACTCTGTATCACAGAGCAGACAGCGTCCCCACTAACTTAGGAGCCAGACAGAAGGAGAAATCACACACAAAACAGGCTCTAGGGAAATGTGGATATCCTAACTGGGCCTTCCTGAAAGCAGAGAAGAAACCCAAACAGGACTCCAGCCAACCATCAGGTGAAAAGAAGGAACCCAGACCCAGACCAGTGGTCATTCCGTATGTTGCGGGAGTTTCAGAGACATTGAGACGTTTATTTTCTAAACACAACGTCCCAGTGGCTTTTAAACCCCAAAATACATTACGGCAAATAATAATAATAATAATGAATTCAATTTATAACGCACTTTTCATTAATGAAAATCTCAAAGTGCTACAAGGTGCAACAGAATTAAATGTCAATAAAACAAATAATAAAACAATTAAAATCAATAACAGTATCAGCTAAGATCAAAAGTAGAATCATGAGGAGGTAGAGTATGCTCGGTTGAAAAGAAAGGTCTTCAAGCCGCTCTTAAAGTCAACCACAGACTGTGGGGCTCTCAGACAGTCAGGAAGAGAGTTCCACAGGCGGGGGGCAGCCACACTGAAAGCCCGGTCTCCCATGGTCCTTAATTTGGTTCTCGGAATGTGAAGGAGATTACTGTTCTGTGACCGCAGCGAACGGGTGGATGAGTATGGAATAAGAATATCCTTCAGATAATCTGGTGAAGTTCCGTGTAAGCATTGATGTGTAATGAGAGCAGTTTTGTACTGAATTCTGTAGGCGACAGGAAGCCAATGAAGGTTATGGAGAATGGGCGTAATATGTTCAAATTTACGAACTCTCAACAAGATCCTTGCTGCACTGTTTTGAATATATTGAAGTTTCTGAAGGTTTTTGCCAGGGATTCCAATAAACAGGGAGTTGCAGTAGTCGAAGGCAAAGACTGGTTCATCCCAAAGATCCAGTCCCCCGGCACAAACAGAGTAATATTGTGTATGCTGTTCAGTGTCAGGAGGGCTGTGATCAGTCTTACATTGGGGAAACTAAACAGCCACTGGCCAAAAGGATGGCCCAGCACAGAAGATCAACAGCATCAGGTCAGGACTCTGCGGTCTACACTCATCTCCAGGCCAGCGGTCACTCTTTCAAGGATGAAGATGTTCACATCCTTGATAGAGAGGAACGATGGTTTGAGAGAGGAGTAAAGGAGGCCATCTTTGTGAAAAGAAACCGTCCATCATTAAACCAGGGTGGAGGCCTCCGGGTTCAACTGTCTCCCTCTTATGCCTCCTACCCACTGCCCCCTTTGTCGGGCGGCCGAAGCGGCCGGATAACACCGGTTTACATTCAAAGTCTATGGAGGAGACGCGTGGAGTCACGGGGAACAAGGAAGCGGCGAGATTCGAGTGATCGAAGCGGCGCGACGGCAGCCTGCACACGCACGCGCGCGTCGCCGTCGAGCCGCAGACGTCCCAAATGTTGATCTCTGGCGGCTCGACGCATCCGGCAAACAGTCGGGAGAGCCTCGCTATCTGATTACACAACCACAACGGGACTTTTTTCGGACTTTTTAAACTCACCGGATCGAGCCTCCAGGAATTGGACCCAAACTCCGGTAAGAAACGTGGCATTTTTACAGTTGCTGCTGACAGGCTGCTGTCCTCTCCAGTGTAGATCACCCCAAACATAAAAAAAAGTTTTAATCTCATCGAAGACCGTCGGAGGTGCAGTTAAAACAACAACTGAACCCGGAAAACAAGCCAGAGACCCCTCCCTCTGCTACCCCCTAGTGTACGTCATCAGACGGTGTTCAGTGGCCAGTGGGACCGTGACCAGCGGCAAAAAGGGGACGGCAGGAGCGTTTGCAGTTGTGCGGTGGGTAAGAGGCATAACAATGCTGTTATTGCTAGTATCACTCAGCCCTCTGTGAATAGCAAACAACCATCAGGGTGCTAATGATCCATTGTTAGGCTGATGGCCCTCCTTGATCATGTGAGCAGCTGGTTTCAGGCTGTCATCAGCCAACTGGTTGATCCACTGTGGGAGGGTGCTATTTATAAGACTGAGCTGAACACAGCAACTCAGACTGAGGAAGTCTTTCGGACGAAAGACGAAACGTTTCTACATTTTTTTTGCTTTGTTTTGTTTTGTTTTTGAATGTCCAGAGGACCAGACTTAGCTTTTTTAGATGAAATTAATTTAATTTTGAAATCAGCCATAAATATAAGAATATCCAGTGTGCGCTGCAGTGGTAACATTAAAGGTGTTGTATGTAACTTTTCTAAAAATATATGTTTTAACATATTTCTTCACTCTGTCACTATCTCCTGACAGACTGATGTTAGACAGGTAATCTCTGAAAAAAACTATAGTCCTCTGGCTTCTCCAGGTGTTACTAAAAGCATTTCTACAGCCCCACAGTGACCCGCCGTTAACCAGCCAATAAAAACAGAGTTTTGTTCATGAACGGGCTTGTCACGCCCATTTCCCCCTGTCCCAGCCCACAGCGCGCATCCGCGCACGTTCTCGTTCAAAGGTTGCAAAGCGATGCAGGACTGTTTTGTATGTGACACAAATGTATTAAATTCCCCTTCTTCATCCCTGATCTGGACTTTTCTTTTGTTTTTTTGCCAAAAGTCAAGTGATCGCTTCCTCCTCCGCTGACTCCATGACTGAAATGATGAGGAAATGAATGAATTTGTCACGAGCGAATTAAACTCGGGTTCAACGTGGCTGTGCGAGGCTCTGCAGATTTCCTGGTGTTCTGGTGTGCTGGACCAGCGCTCCATGTTTTTATTTTATTTTTTAGAACGTTTTATTAACATATAAACACAGAAAATTGCAGCGGCTGTAGCCAGAGCCAGCTGCAGCTTGTGCCTTTTTTTTCCCCCACCCGACCTGTCAATCAATTCTGTGAACTGCCTGCGCACAGCACGCGCGCGTAGAGCGGCGTTCGGCCCAACGCAGAGCTATACTGCGGCCTTTAGCAACATTCCTGCTTGACAATAAGTGTCTTTGCTTGAATCATTTATTATTAAAACTAAACAATAAAGATAACGAAGGTTACAGTATCACATGCGCGTTCACGAGACAGGACATGCTGTGGAGGAGGAGCTAAGGAGGCAGAGTTGCTGGTCAGCCGAGAGCAAGGGGGAGGGACCATAAAGGTGTCTCTGTTCAAATTTTTTCTAAGTTCCAGCGTTTTCCAGAAACTACATACAGCACCTTTTAATTTTATGTTGGATGTTTCACGTTCATGCTCCGTAAATGCAGCTGTGTCTTCCTCGTTCGAGCCGATACAGACAGCCTCCTCTCAGTCTGTCTGTCTAAGGAGCGATGGTTTGCTTTGGGACCATCAACATATTACTGTATTTTCAGAGTATTTGTCAAAGCAGCACCATGTATCATAACTAAAGTTTTCTCAGTATATTTCTGCAAGGTAATAAATCATGAATTTTCTCACCAATTAAAATCCAAAAGAACAAGGTGGCACTTGTGTTTCAAAAGTACTGTCACTTTCTTTTAAAACATCAAAGTTCATACTCAATCATCTAGATGCAAAATACAATAATGGTCAGTCAGGTCATCTGGACAGTTTTTTTTTTTTTTTGTGGAAAGTCATTTCACCCTCTATTCAGAGGGGCTTCATCAGTCACCAGCAAAACCAGAAAACTGGTTGGTCCACTAATACTGCTTAGTGGGGAAAAACAGGTTGAATTGGGACTCCTCAGACTGATGAAGCCCCACGGAAGTGTGTGCTTAGTGTGTTTTTAGTTTGTCTTAGTCCACATGTTAGATTGTATTACTGTTGTTGTTTTACTCATATTTAATACTTTTAATACTGGGACCCTGTGTACACAATTTTGTTCCACCACATTCACCACATGTGGTGCAAATGACAAATAAAGAATCTTGACTCTTTGAATCCTTGAATGAACTTTGATGCTTTAAAAGAAAGTTACAGTACATTGAAACACAAGTGCCACCTTGTTCTTTTGGATTTTTGGATATACTGAGAAAACTTATGATACATGATGCTGTTTTGACGAATACTCTGAAAAATATATCTAAAATATTATAACAGTGTTCAGACCAAGCTCATTAGTCCGGTTAATTTGTTGACAGTCCCTAAGAGAACCATTGCATCACGTAGGGACAGACTGAGAGCAGCTTACTGAAATCTGACTGCCTGCGTCGGCTTGAATGGGAAGCCCTGAATCCACGGAGCATGAATGTGAACTATCCAATGTAAAACTTATTTTCCCACTACAGCACAAACTGGATATCCTTATATTTAAATGGTAAATGGTAAATGGAGCTTATTTATATACAGTGATGGGAATAACGGAGTTACAAATAAACGGCGTTACAAACGGAGTTCTTTTTTTCATTAACGGGTAATCTAAGTAGTTACTATGTCTATCGTTACAACGCCGTTACCGTTACAAACACTAAATGGGGGTACGTTACTTTCAGTCTTCTGCGCGCAGGCTCTCGTGCTGTTTGTTTACGTTTTTTCCCCTTGGTGAGGGAGGGTGGAGGGGGATGGAGCAGAGGGGAAGGAGGGTAGGAGCATAGACGTGGGAGCAGAGGGGAGGGAGGGGCGAAACAATAAGGATGATGCTGATTGGCTAAGGTAGAGTGTCAGGTAGAGGTCAGCCAATCGGTTTTGTTGTTCAGCTCACACACGCTGCTGAAACAGAAGTCTGGCAGCAATGGCGAGTCTGGAGGGAAAGTTGGCGTTTTCAAAGTGGAAATACAGAAATTACTTTACTCTCCTTGAGGTAAAAGGCAAGAACGTGCATGTGAAGTGTACATTATGTCCCGGAGCGTCTACGTCCGTCGTAATCTGATCTGATGAAGCATCAACTGCTCAGGTAATTCAGCTTTTCAGTACTGTTTTAAAAGTACTTCATATTGTGAAAATGGTTCTTTTGTTTTTAAGAAAATTCTTGAAGAACCAGTTGTGTGAGGGTTTGATTTTATTTTACACTACAAAGCACTTATTTTAACTGTTTACTTTTATTTCTAAGAAAACACTTGAACAGTACAGGGTGCACATAGAGCTGAAAACACAATTGTTATATTATTTTGTTAACCTGTATTTTGCAATGAAGAAAAAACTTGAAGTATAGTATGTCAACCAGTCATGTTCTGTTGAGGTGCTGTAATTATTTCTACTTAAAATTCGTAGATATATCTAAACTTAAACCAACCAAACAAACAATAGTTACTTTCCCTGGTAACTAATTACTTTTATAGGTGAGTAATTCAGTTACTAACTCAGTTACTTTTTGGGCGAAGTAACTAGTAACTATAATTAATTACTTTTTTGAAGTAACATTCCCAACACTGTTTATATAGCGCTTTCCAGCCCCCTGTGAGGAGCCCCAAAGTGCTTTACAATACCAGTCATCCACCCATTCATTCATACATTCTACACCGGTAGTGGTAGCCTGCCTTGCAAGGCGCCATCCAGACCTACCGGGAGCAACTCGGGGTTAAGTGTCTTGCCCAGGGACACAACGACACATGGTGGGCGGATGCGGGATTCGAACCTCCAACCTTCCGATCAGGAGTCGACTGCCATTACCACTACACCACGGCCGCCCCGTTTAAGGCTGATTTCAAACTCCATTAAATCAAGTCATCTGAACCAGTTTCTTTGAGGGAGGAACGTTGTTGTCTGTGAGATAACATATTGTGTGGGAATGCAAAGATGTTTGGGTGGGAATGCAAAAGTATTGCGAGGGAACGCAAAAAAAAAAAAAGTCCCCTCCGGGGCTCCGTAGAAGGGAGACACCAAAGGGAAAAAATAAATAAATAAAATAGGGATGCTCTGATCAGGTTTTTTTGCCGCTGATCACCAGTACTGATCACATGGATTGACTGTACTTTTTTTAAATTTAGTTAATATGAGTGCTACTTGCTACATGATCTGGAAAATAAGACCCATAAAATCACCTTAATTTGGACAAAAACATGTTTTTAATTACTTTTTCAAGACAAAATAAAAACAAATTAAAAAAATTAAAAACCGCATGCACAAAACACCAACTATTCAGTCAAAAGGACAATAAAAAACTGCTATCAGTAACATTAACAGAATGAAAGCATTAAAGCTCTCAACAGACTAAATTGTGCAGAAAGTCAAATAAATCCCAAATTTGCCTAAATTAAATATTGTCAAGTAAAAAAGGATACATTCAAGTCAAATGCATGTTGTCTTCAAATAACTATCTTAACCTAAGTTACTAATTCGAAAATACCTGAGAGCATGGCTTACTCTTTTGTGCAAGAGCAATCCACTGTGCATTGTAAAAGAAATGCTGCTGATTTGTTGATAAGCATTGTGGGAAGATTATTTTTAATAAAGCAGAACATCTTACCTTTTTCAGTCATGAGTTGGCATCTTTGGTGAGGCTCAGCCCAAATGAGCAACATGGGTTCCTGTGGGCCCACCACCTGCAGGAGGGGCCATATACTGTAAGTCAGGTGCATGAATTTATGGGCAGTGACGGAAGGTAGAGACCTTGGCGCAGCATGGGTCTCCACCCCAATTGAAAACACCAAAATTACATAAAAAATAAAATACATAAAAAATTTAAAAAAAATTGCCCTCTTCCCTCAAAATGCCATTGATATTGATATTATAAATAGTGCAAGTCTTCTTGGAATACTTCATTAGATATATCCTGATACATGCTCAATAATACAGGTAGAAAAATCTAAAAAAGTTAAGGCTGGTCCTCTGGACGTTTCCAAAAAACAACAATGTCCAGAGGACCAGACAACTTTTTTAGACTTCATTAGAGAACATTATACTGTACTTTTTTTTTTCTATGGGAATGGGCAGCTTTGGGAAGTGACAGTACATGGAAATAAACTATGGAAATGGAATGAGGAGAGGGAAGGAGGACGTGATGGAGATAGAGAGAGACAGATAAAGAGAGATAGAGAGAGAAAGAGAGGGGGAGAAAGAGTTTGTCGGTCAATAAATCAGATTTATTTATTTTTTTACAAAAAGGTGTAAAAATCACAGAAGTCAGTGTTAAAAACTTCAACGTGACAAAATGTTGTAATCTTTAAAAAGCTGTTCCTTCTACTGTCACTTTTCTAATTTTCACTTTTTGCAACACCTCACCTGCTACAAGATGAGAGTGGAACATTTCCTTCTGTTCAACATCAGTAGTGATTGTGTAATGTTGTTAGTCAATATTAACCTCACAGAATTAAGCGCTTACTTTTCCCCCCTGTGTTGTTACAATTAGCACTTTCTGGAGAAAATGTTTTGTGAATCAGGAAATAACAAAACTCTGAATTAAGTCAGAGCAATATAAGTTTGATTGCTAGTCACCCAGACCCTCATCAATACCTTGAACTTTCAAGTCACAAAACTGTTTCACCCTTTCATATATCTACTGTTATGTCAAGATTATTACAAAAGTTTGGTGATTTAGTGATGTGACAGCTGCGGTCTGACTTCTCCATGCTGCCTGGGGCTTTTCACAAATCACACCGTGATGGCTAGAAGGAATCTTATGACTTATCTTAAGTGGGAAGAGCAGACAACAGTCACTAAACTAAGACAAATAAACAAGTAATGCAAACAGTTGCATCATTGGAGTGACAAAAAAACAAAAGAGAATTATTAAGTACTACTTCAATAAACTCAAATTTATATCACTGTAATAAATTATTGCCTTTTTAGGTTTAAAATATGAATTGCCTAATTTTCTTGGAGAAAAAAAATAAATCAACTGAACAAAAAGGTTATTTCCTTACATATATTGATGCACCATGACACAATTAAAGGATACATAAGTAGCTGAACCATACTTGACAGGAATCTGATCATTGTAGAATTATGAAGTGAAAGTAAAGCGGCAAACAAGTATTAGAAGTTTGTCACGAGCATACACCGGAAAGGAAAAATAATCCATCCATCCATTTTCGTCCACTTATCCGGGGTCGGGTCGCGGGGGTAGCAGCCTAAGGCCCTGTTTACACGGACACTGTGTGGGGGAAACGGATGTTTTGGGTATGTTAATTAGGTGAAAAGTTTTGCGTTGACACGGTCGAATTCTGTGGATACGACTCTCTCCCCCTCCACCCCCCCGTCCTCATGATTTCACTGTAGTTACCATGCTGGGCCATTAGATGGCGCTGTGATTTTTGGAACCTTCACTACTGCGCATGCGTGCAACCTGAGGTAAACAGAGCAGCTGCCTCGTCTGCTTTCCTCTCTGGCTAAAATCAGCTAACTACAAGTTGTTGTCAACAAGTTAACAACAAGTTAAAGCTGGAATTTGGATAAGTCAACAGATTTGACACCAAGTGGGACCGCTTCATTTAACAAGCTGCACACCAGACGCTGAGCCTGAGTGGACTGTGGACCAGAACCGGACTTTACTCCGTGATAAACAGCTGACTTACAGCAGGTAAATCAATGTTCTTAATATAATGTTTGCTTGTGTTTACTTTGATCACACAACAACGGAGTTTTTATTTATTTATTTATTTATTTATTTCTGCCAGGTGGAGAAGCTGTCGTTCCAACAAACAGGCAGACGGTTCGGCGGTTCTGATGGGTCCAGATGAACACAGCAAGAGTCCAGTTCATTAACGTGGTTACAGTACGGTTCACGTGCTTTAATAGTGTGTTCAGTTTAATTCTCAGTGTTTGTGTTGTAAACTTTGTGGTACTGAATAAATAAATAAATAAAAAATAAACCTGGTGTCTTCATTTTCACAGCACGTTACGCACTGTTTAAAAAATGTAACGAGTCCAGATAGATACTGTAGTTCAGATAAATTTAAACATCTCCCACGCCAACATAAATACTGTTTATTATTGTTAAACTGTTATATTTTGCAGCGTGACACGTGAAATGTCAGACTGTCCGCGCATGCGGGCTGCGCGCATGTGGTTGACACAAAAGCTCCACGGGAGATGTTTACATTATCAGCGGGGGGTCAGCGAAAAAGTTCCACCTTGAGAGCAGGGTCAGAAAAGTATCGGAGTCAAAGAGGGGGGCCAGCAGCGTCGTGTAGGCGATAAGCAAAGTCGCAAAGAGAAAGTAGCGGTTACACTCAAAATACGCGCCGTGTAAACTGGCCCTAAGTAGGGAGGCCCAGACTTCCCTCTCCCCAGCCACTTGAAGCAGCTCCTCTGGGGGAATCCCAAGGTGTTCCCAGGCCAGCCGAGAAACATAGTCCCTCCAGCGTGTCCTGGGTCTTCCTCTGGGTCTCCTCCCGGTGGGACATGCCCGGAACACCTCACCAGGGAGGCGTCCAGGAGGCATCCTAACCAGATGCCCGAGCCACCTCAACTGGCTCCTCTCGATGTGGAGAAGCAACGGCTCTACTCCGAGTCCCTCCCGGATGACTGAGCTTCTCACCCTATCTCTAAGGGAGAGTCCAGACACCCTGCGGAGAAAACTCATTTCAGCCGCTTGTATCCGAGATCTCGTTCTTTCGGTCACAACCCAAAGCTCATGACCATAGATGAGGGTGGGAACGTAGATCGATCGGTAAATTGAGAGCTTTGCCTTTCGACTCAGCTCTCTCTTCACCACGACAGACCGGTACAGCGCCCGCTTCACTGCGGATGCTGCACCTATCCGCCTATCGATCTCACGCTCCAGTTTTCCCTCATTCGTGAACAAGACCCCGAGATACTTAAACTCCTCCACTTGGGGCAGGACCTCCTCCCCGACCCGGAGAGGGCATGCTACCCTTTTCCGGCTCAAGACCATGGCCTCGGATTTGGAGGAACTGATCCTCATCCCGGCCGCATCACACTCGGCTGCAAACCGCTCCAGCGAAAGCTGTAGATCACGATCTGATGAAGCCAATAGGACCACATCATCTGCAAAAAACAGAGAAGCGATTCTAAGGCCACCAAAACGGATCCTCTCAACACCTTGGCTGCACCTAGAAATTCTGTCCATAAAAGTTATGAACAGAATCGGTGACAAAGGGCAACCTTGGCGGAGTCCAACTCTCACTGGAAACGAGCCTGACTTACTGCCGGCAATGCGGACCAAGCTCTGACACCGGTCGTACAGGGACCTAACAGCCCATATCAATGGGCCTGGTACCCCATACTCCCGGAGTACCCCCCACAGAACCCCCCGAGGGACGCGGTCGAATGCCTTTTCCAAGTCCACAAAGCACATGTAAACTGGTTGGGCAAACTCCCACGCGCCCTCCAGGACCCTGTTGAGGGTGTAGAGCTGGTCCAGTGTTCCACGACCAGCACGAAAACCACACTGCTCCTCCTGAATCCGAGGTTCGGATTCAGGAGGGAATTATTTCCCATTACAGGTAGTCCCCGACTTACGAGCGCTCTGACCTACGAGGTTCCGGACTTACGAGCTGGCGAATTTTTGGAAAAAACGCAAAAAATACCGAGTTTTTCTGTGTTTTTTCACCACAGTTCGTTAGCTAAACATGTGGACACACGTTTCCGATCATTTTTATGCACTCGTAAGCAGTTTTTCGATGAAAAACGAGTGTTTGTAGTCGCGCTAGCAAAACCGTTCCAACTTACGAGCGAAATTCCGGACTTACGAGACACGTGGCGGCCGTTCCGAATTACGAGATTTCCGTGTTACGAGCAACTCGTTGTAACGGAACTCGCTCGTAAGTCGGGGAATACCTGTATTAGGAAAAATAATAATAATAATAATGACCTTCTGTGAATGGTTTTAACTTACTATAATTAACTGCTGACAAGTTTGACAGTTATATATTGTACATTCAATAAACAATCAAAGCTTTGATTAAGTATAGAAAAATATTAATTTAATCTGAATTCATCAAATAACATTCTCAGTAAGAACATCTCTTCCATCTCACCTGCTGAAGTTTTTAACTTCATAACCTTCTGAATAATCACAGCTGTGACTTCTCCTTCTTACATGGTCACTCAGTTTGTGTGGATGACATGCTCTTGGTAGATTTACACACTCTATATTCCTTTCATGTACTGATGAAGGATTTAACAGAACTCCAGGGGATGTTTAGGGCCTCGGACACGCTTTTGTATCAATCCTATAACTTGTACTTTTCAATAATCTTTTTATTTTGCACAATTGATACAAAAGCGTGTCCGAGGCCCTAAACATCCCCTGGAGTTCTGTTAAATCCTTCATCAGTACATGAAAGGAATATAGAGTGTGTAAATCTACCAAGAGCATGTCATCCACACAAACTGAGTGACCATGTAAGAAGGAGAAGTCACAGCTGTGATTATTCAGAAGGTTATGAAGTTAAAAACTTCAGCAGGTGAGATGGAAGAGATGTTCTTACTGAGAATGTTATTTGATGAATTCAGATTAAATTAATATTTTTCTATACTTAATCAAAGCTTTGATTGTTTATTGAATGTACAATATATAACTGTCAAACTTGTCAGCAGTTAATTATAGTAAGTTAAAACCATTCACAGAAGGTCATTATTATTATTATTATTTTTCCTAATACAGGTATTCCCCGACTTACGAGCGAGTTCCGTTACAACGAGTTGCTCGTAACACGGAAATCTCGTAATTCGGAACGGCCGCCACGTGTCTCGTAAGTCCGGAATTTCGCTCGTAAGTTGGAACGGTTTTGCTAGCGCGACTACAAACACTCGTTTTTCATCGAAAAACTGCTTACGAGTGCATAAAAATGATCGGAAACGTGTGTCCACATGTTTAGCTAACGAACTGTGGTGAAAAAACACAGAAAAACTCGGTATTTTTTGCGTTTTTTCCAAAAATTCGCCAGCTCGTAAGTCCGGAACCTCGTAGGTCAGAGCGCTCGTAAGTCGGGGACTACCTGTAATGGGAAATAATTCCCTCCTGAATCGAACCTCGGATTCAGGAGGAGCAGTGTGGTTTTCGTGCTGGTCGTGGAACACTGGACCAGCTCTACACCCTCAACAGGGTCCTGGAGGGCGCGTGGGAGTTTGCCCAACCAGTTTACATGTGCTTTGTGGACTTGGAAAAGGCATTCGACCGCGTCCCTCGGGGGGTTCTGTGGGGGGTACTCCGGGAGTATGGGGTACCAGGCCCATTGATATGGGCTGTTAGGTCCCTGTACGACCGGTGTCAGAGCTTGGTCCGCATTGCCGGCAGTAAGTCAGGCTCGTTTCCAGTGAGAGTTGGACTCCGCCAAGGTTGCCCTTTGTCACCGATTCTGTTCATAACTTTTATGGACAGAATTTCTAGGCGCAGCCAAGGTGTTGAGAGGATCCGTTTTGGTGGCCTTAGAATCGCTTCTCTGTTTTTTGCAGATGATGTGGTCCTATTGGCTTCATCAGATCGTGATCTACAGCTTTCGCTGGAGCGGTTTGCAGCCGAGTGTGATGCGGCCGGGATGAGGATCAGTTCCTCCAAATCCGAGGCCATGGTCTTGAGCCGGAAAAGGGTAGCATGCCCTCTCCGGGTCGGGGAGGAGGTCCTGCCCCAAGTGGAGGAGTTTAAGTATCTCGGGGTCTTGTTCACGAATGAGGGAAAACTGGAGCGTGAGATCGATAGGCGGATAGGTGCAGCATCCGCAGTGAAGCGGGCGCTGTACCGGTCTGTCGTGGTGAAGAGAGAGCTGAGTCGAAAGGCAAAGCTCTCAATTTACCGATCGATCTACGTTCCCACCCTCATCTATGGTCATGAGCTTTGGGTTGTGACCGAAAGAACGAGATCTCGGATACAAGCGGCTGAAATGAGTTTTCTCCGCAGGGTGTCTGGACTCTCCCTTAGAGATAGGGTGAGAAGCTCAGTCATCCGGGAGGGACTCGGAGTAGAGCCGCTGCTTCTCCACATCGAGAGGAGCCAGTTGAGGTGGCTCGGGCATCTGGTTAGGATGCCTCCTGGACGCCTCCCTGGTGAGGTGTTCCGGGCATGTCCCACCTGGGAGGAGACCCAGAGGAAGACCCAGGACACGCTGGAGGGACTATGTTTCTCGGCTGGCCTGGGAACACCTTGGGATTCCCCCAGAGGAGCTGCTTCAAGTGGCTGAGGAGAGGGAAGTCTGGGCCTCCCTACTTAGGGCCAGTTTACACGGCGCGTATTTTGAGTGTAACCGCTACTTTCTCTTTGCGACTTTGCTTATCGCCTACACGACGCTGCTGGCCCCCCTCTTTGACTCCGATACTTTTCTGACCCTGCTCTCAAGGTGGAACTTTTTCGCTGACCCCCCGCTGATAATGTAAACATCTCCCGTGGAGCTTTTGTGTCAACCACATGCGCGCAGCCCGCATGCGCGGACAGTCTGACATTTCACGTGTCACGCTGCAAAATATAACAGTTTAACAATAATAAACAGTATTTATGTTGGCGTGGGAGATGTTTAAATTTATCTGAACTACAGTATCTATCTGGACTCGTTACATTTTTTAAACAGTGCGTAACGTGCTGTGAAAATGAAGACACCAGGTTTATTTTTTATTTATTTATTTATTCAGCACCACAAAGTTTACAACACAAACACTGAGAATTAAACTGAACACACTATTAAAACACGTGAACCGAACTGTAACTACGTTAATGAACTGGACTCTTGCTGTGTGTTCATCTGGACCCATCAGAACCGCCGAACCGTCTGCCTGTTTGTTGGAACGACAGCTTCTCCACCTGGCAGAAATAAATAAATAAATAAATAAATAAAAACTCAGTTGTTGTGTGATCAAAGTAAACACAAGCAAACATTATATTAAGAACGTTGATTTACCTGCTGTAAGTCAGCTGTTTATCACGGAGTAAAGTCCGGTTCTGGTCCACAGTCCACTCAGGCTCAGCGTCTGGTGTGCAGCTTGTTAAATGAAGCGGTCCCACTTGGTGTCAAATCTGTTGACTTATCCAAATTCCAGCTTTAACTTGTTGTTAACTTGTTGACAACAACTTGTAGTTAGCTGATTTTAGCCAGAGAGGAAAGCAGACGAGGCAGCTGCTCTGTTTACCTCAGGTTGCACGCATGCGCAGTAGTGAAGGTTCCAAAAATCACAGCGCCATCTAATGGCCCAGCATGGTAACTACAGTGAAATCATGAGGACGGGGGGGTGGAGGGGGAGAGAGTCGTATCCACAGAATTCGACCGTGTCAACGCAAAACTTTTCACCTAATTAACATACCCAAAACATCCGTTTCCCCCACACAGTGTCCGTGTAAACAGGGCCTTAGGCTGCTACCCCCGCGACCCGACCCCGGATAAGTGGACGAAAATGGATGGATGGATTATTTTTCCTTTCCGGTGTATGCTCGTGACAAACTTCTAATACTTGTTTGCCGCTTTACTTTCACTTCATAATTCTACAATGATCAGATTCCTGTCAAGTATGGTTCAGCTACTTATGTATCCTTTAATTGTGTCATGGTGCATCAATATATGTAAGGAAATAACCTTTTTGTTCAGTTGATTTATTTTTTTTCTCCAAGAAAATTAGGCAATTCATATTTTAAACCTAAAAAGGCAATAATTTATTACAGTGATATAAATTTGAGTTTATTGAAGTAGTACTTAATAATTCTCTTTTGTTTTTTTGTCACTCCAATGATGCAACTGTTTGCATTACTTGTTTATTTGTCTTAGTTTAGTGACTGTTGTCTGCTCTTCCCACTTAAGATAAGTCATAAGATTCCTTCTAGCCATCACGGTGTGATTTGTGAAAAGCCCCAGGCAGCATGGAGAAGTCAGACCGCAGCTGTCACATCACTAAATCACCAAACTTTTGTAATAATCTTGACATAACAGTAGATATATGAAAGGGTGAAACAGTTTTGTGACTTGAAAGTTCAAGGTATTGATGAGGGTCTGGGTGACTAGCAATCAAACTTATATTGCTCTGACTTAATTCAGAGTTTTGTTATTTCCTGATTCACAAAACATTTTCTCCAGAAAGTGCTAATTGTAACAACACAGGGGGGAAAAGTAAGCGCTTAATTCTGTGAGGTTAATATTGACTAACAACATTACACAATCACTACTGATGTTGAACAGAAGGAAATGTTCCACTCTCATCTTGTAGCAGGTGAGGTGTTGCAAAAAGTGAAAATTAGAAAAGTGACAGTAGAAGGAACAGCTTTTTAAAGATTACAACATTTTGTCACGTTGAAGTTTTTAACACTGACTTCTGTGATTTTTACACCTTTTTGTAAAAAAATAAATAAATCTGATTTATTGACCGACAAACTCTTTCTCCCCCTCTCTTTCTCTCTCTATCTCTCTTTATCTGTCTCTCTCTATCTCCATCACGTCCTCCTTCCCTCTCCTCATTCCATTTCCATAGTTTATTTCCATGTACTGTCACTTCCCAAAGCTGCCCATTCCCATAGAAAAAAAAAAGTACAGTATAATGTTCTCTAATGAAGTCTAAAAAAGTTGTCTGGTCCTCTGGACATTGTTGTTTTTTGGAAACGTCCAGAGGACCAGCCTTAACTTTTTTAGATTTTTCTACCTGTATTATTGAGCATGTATCAGGATATATCTAATGAAGTATTCCAAGAAGACTTGCACTATTTATAATATCAATATCAATGGCATTTTGAGGGAAGAGGGCAATTTTTTTTAAATTTTTTATGTATTTTATTTTTTATGTAATTTTGGTGTTTTCAATTGGGGTGGAGACCCATGCTGCGCCAAGGTCTCTACCTTCCGTCACTGCCCATAAATTCATGCACCTGACTTACAGTATATGGCCCCTCCTGCAGGTGGTGGGCCCACAGGAACCCATGTTGCTCATTTGGGCTGAGCCTCACCAAAGATGCCAACTCATGACTGAAAAAGGTAAGATGTTCTGCTTTATTAAAAATAATCTTCCCACAATGCTTATCAACAAATCAGCAGCATTTCTTTTACAATGCACAGTGGATTGCTCTTGCACAAAAGAGTAAGCCATGCTCTCAGGTATTTTCGAATTAGTAACTTAGGTTAAGATAGTTATTTGAAGACAACATGCATTTGACTTGAATGTATCCTTTTTTACTTGACAATATTTAATTTAGGCAAATTTGGGATTTATTTGACTTTCTGCACAATTTAGTCTGTTGAGAGCTTTAATGCTTTCATTCTGTTAATGTTACTGATAGCAGTTTTTTATTGTCCTTTTGACTGAATAGTTGGTGTTTTGTGCATGCGGTTTTTAATTTTTTTAATTTGTTTTTATTTTGTCTTGAAAAAGTAATTAAAAACATGTTTTTGTCCAAATTAAGGTGATTTTATGGGTCTTATTTTCCAGATCATGTAGCAAGTAGCACTCATATTAACTAAATTTAAAAAAAGTACAGTCAATCCATGTGATCAGTACTGGTGATCAGCGGCAAAAAAACCTGATCAGAGCATCCCTATTTTATTTATTTATTTTTTCCCTTTGGTGTCTCCCTTCTACGGAGCCCCGGAGGGGACTTTTTTTTTTTTTGCGTTCCCTCGCAATACTTTTGCATTCCCACCCAAACATCTTTGCATTCCCACACAATATGTTATCTCACAGACAACAACGTTCCTCCCTCAAAGAAACTGGTTCAGATGACTTGATTTAATGGAGTTTGAAATCAGCCTTAAACGGGGCGGCCGTGGTGTAGTGGTAATGGCAGTCGACTCCTGATCGGAAGGTTGGAGGTTCGAATCCCGCATCCGCCCACCATGTGTCGTTGTGTCCCTGGGCAAGACACTTAACCCCGAGTTGCTCCCGGTAGGTCTGGATGGCGCCTTGCAAGGCAGGCTACCACTACCGGTGTAAGAATGTATGAATGAATGGGTGGATGACTGGTATTGTAAAGCACTTTGGGGCTCCTCACAGGGGGCTGGAAAGCGCTATATAAACAGTGTTGGGAATGTTACTTCAAAAAAGTAATTAATTATAGTTACTAGTTACTTCGCCCAAAAAGTAACTGAGTTAGTAACTGAATTACTCACCTATAAAAGTAATTAGTTACCAGGGAAAGTAACTATTGTTTGTTTGGTTGGTTTAAGTTTAGATATATCTACGAATTTTAAGTAGAAATAATTACAGCACCTCAACAGAACATGACTGGTTGACATACTATACTTCAAGTTTTTTCTTCATTGCAAAATACAGGTTAACAAAATAATATAACAATTGTGTTTTCAGCTCTATGTGCACCCTGTACTGTTCAAGTGTTTTCTTAGAAATAAAAGTAAACAGTTAAAATAAGTGCTTTGTAGTGTAAAATAAAATCAAACCCTCACACAACTGGTTCTTCAAGAATTTTCTTAAAAACAAAAGAACCATTTTCACAATATGAAGTACTTTTAAAACAGTACTGAAAAGCTGAATTACCTGAGCAGTTGATGCTTCATCAGATCAGATTACGACGGACGTAGACGCTCCGGGACATAATGTACACTTCACATGCACGTTCTTGCCTTTTACCTCAAGGAGAGTAAAGTAATTTCTGTATTTCCACTTTGAAAACGCCAACTTTCCCTCCAGACTCGCCATTGCTGCCAGACTTCTGTTTCAGCAGCGTGTGTGAGCTGAACAACAAAACCGATTGGCTGACCTCTACTGACACTCTACCTTAGCCAATCAGCATCATCCTTATTGTTTCGCCCCTCCCTCCCCTCTGCTCCCACGTCTATGCTCCTACCCTCCTTCCCCTCTGCTCCATCCCCCTCCACCCTCCCTCACCAAGGGGAAAAAACGTAAACAAACAGCACGAGAGCCTGCGCGCAGAAGACTGAAAGTAACGTACCCCCATTTAGTGTTTGTAACGGTAACGGCGTTGTAACGATAGACATAGTAACTACTTAGATTACCCGTTAATGAAAAAAAGAACTCCGTTTGTAACGCCGTTTATTTGTAACTCCGTTATTCCCATCACTGTATATAAATAAGCTCCATTTACCATTTACCATTTAAATATAAGGATATCCAGTTTGTGCTGTAGTGGGAAAATAAGTTTTACATTGGATAGTTCACATTCATGCTCCGTGGATTCAGGGCTTCCCATTCAAGCCGACGCAGGCAGTCAGATTTCAGTAAGCTGCTCTCAGTCTGTCCCTACGTGATGCAATGGTTCTCTTAGGGACTGTCAACAAATTAACCGGACTAATGAGCTTGGTCTGAACACTGTTATAATATTTTAGATATATTTTTCAGAGTATTCGTCAAAACAGCATCATGTATCATAAGTTTTCTCAGTATATCCAAAAATCCAAAAGAACAAGGTGGCACTTGTGTTTCAATGTACTGTAACTTTCTTTTAAAGCATCAAAGTTCATTCAAGGATTCAAAGAGTCAAGATTCTTTATTTGTCATTTGCACCACATGTGGTGAATGTGGTGGAACAAAATTGTGTACACAGGGTCCCAGTATTAAAAGTATTAAATATGAGTAAAACAACAACAGTAATACAATCTAACATGTGGACTAAGACAAACTAAAAACACACTAAGCACACACTTCCGTGGGGCTTCATCAGTCTGAGGAGTCCCAATTCAACCTGTTTTTCCCCACTAAGCAGTATTAGTGGACCAACCAGTTTTCTGGTTTTGCTGGTGACTGATGAAGCCCCTCTGAATAGAGGGTGAAATGACTTTCCACAAAAAAAAAAAAAAACTGTCCAGATGACCTGACTGACCATTATTGTATTTTGCATCTAGATGATTGAGTATGAACTTTGATGTTTTAAAAGAAAGTGACAGTACTTTTGAAACACAAGTGCCACCTTGTTCTTTTGGATTTTAATTGGTGAGAAAATTCATGATTTATTACCTTGCAGAAATATACTGAGAAAACTTTAGTTATGATACATGGTGCTGCTTTGACAAATACTCTGAAAATACAGTAATATGTTGATGGTCCCAAAGCAAACCATCGCTCCTTAGACAGACAGACTGAGAGGAGGCTGTCTGTATCGGCTCGAACGAGGAAGACACAGCTGCATTTACGGAGCATGAACGTGAAACATCCAACATAAAATTAAAAGGTGCTGTATGTAGTTTCTGGAAAACGCTGGAACTTAGAAAAAATTTGAACAGAGACACCTTTATGGTCCCTCCCCCTTGCTCTCGGCTGACCAGCAACTCTGCCTCCTTAGCTCCTCCTCCACAGCATGTCCTGTCTCGTGAACGCGCATGTGATACTGTAACCTTCGTTATCTTTATTGTTTAGTTTTAATAATAAATGATTCAAGCAAAGATAACTTAATTGTCAAGCAGGAATGTTGCTAAAGGCCGCAGTATAGCTCTGCGTTGGGCCGAACGCCGCTCTACGCGCGCGTGCTGTGCGCAGGCAGTTCACAGAATTGATTGACAGGTCGGGTGGGGGAAAAAAAAGGCACAAGCTGCAGCTGGCTCTGGCTACAGCCGCTGCAATTTTCTGTGTTTATATGTTAATAAAACGTTCTAAAAAATAAAATAAAAACATGGAGCGCTGGTCCAGCACACCAGAACACCAGGAAATCTGCAGAGCCTCGCACAGCCACGTTGAACCCGAGTTTAATTCGCTCGTGACAAATTAATTCATTTCCTCATCATTTCAGTCATGGAGTCAGCGGAGGAGGAAGCGATCACTTGACTTTTGGCAAAAAAAGAAAAGAAAAGTCCAGATCAGGGATGAAGAAGGGGAATTTAATACATTTGTGTCACATACAAAACAGTCCTGCATCGTTTGCAAATCCTTTGAACGAGAAAGTGCGCGGATGCGCGCTGTGGGCTGGGACAGGGGGAAATGGGCGTGACAAGCCCGTTCATGAACAAAACTCTGTTTTTATTGGCTGGTTAACGGCGGGTCACTGTGGGGCTGTAGAAATGCTTTTAGTAACACCTGGAGAAGCCAGAGGACTATAGTTTTTTTCAGAGATTACCTGTCTAACATCAGTCTGTCAGGAGATAGTGACAGAGTGAAGAAATATGTTAAAACATATATTTTTAGAAAAGTTACATACAACACCTTTAATGTTACCACTGCAGCGCACACTGGATATTCTTATATTTATGGCTGATTTCAAAATTAAATTAATTTCATCTAAAAAAGCTAAGTCTGGTCCTCTGGACATTCAAAAACAAAACAAAACAAAGCAAAAAAAATGTAGAAACGTTTCGTCTTTCGTCCGAAAGACTTCCTCAGTCTGAGTTGCTGTGTTCAGCTCAGTCTTATAAATAGCACCCTCCCACAGTGGATCAACCAGTTGGCTGATGACGCCTGAAACCAGCTGCTCACATGATCAAGGAGGGCCATCAGCCTAACAATGGATCATTAGCACCCTGATGGTTGTTTGCTATTCACAGAGGGCTGAGTGATACTAGCAATAACAGCATTGTTATGCCTCTTACCCACCGCACAACTGCAAACGCTCCTGCCGTCCCCTTTTTGCCGCTGGTCACGGTCCCACTGGCCACTGAACACCGTCTGATGACGTACACTAGGGGGTAGCAGAGGGAGGGGTCTCTGGCTTGTTTTCCGGGTTCAGTTGTTGTTTTAACTGCACCTCCGACGGTCTTCGATGAGATTAAAACTTTTTTTTATGTTTGGGGTGATCTACACTGGAGAGTACAGCAGCCTGTCAGCAGCAACTGTAAAAATGCCACGTTTCTTACCGGAGTTTGGTTCCAATTCCTGGAGGCTGGATCCGGTGAGTTTAAAAAGTCCGAAAAAAGTCCCGTTGTGGTTGTGTAATCAGATAGCGAGGCTCTCCCGACTGTTTGCCGGATGCGTCGAGCCGCCAGAGATCAACATTTGGGACGTCTGCGGCTCGACGGCGACGCGCGCGTGCGTGTGCAGGCTGCCGTCGCGCCGCTTCGATCACTCGAATCTCGCCGCTTCCTTGTTCCCCGTGACTCCACGCGTCTCCTCCATAGACTTTGAATGTAAACCGGTGTTATCCGGCAGAGTATATCATATTCCCAAATATGCATGAATTTGCATAAATGAAATCTGTTAATATACGACTGACATCTGCAACGTGATCCGTCAAAGATCTGCTGGAAATCTGAGGAATCGCATACATCCAGATACTTCACAGATAAAAATCCTTAAATATACGACTGACATCTGCAACCTGATCCGTCAAAGATCTGCTGGAAATCTGAGGAATCGCATACCTCCAGGTACTTCACAGATAAAAATCCTTAAATATACGACTGACATCTGCAACCTGATCCGTCAAAGATCTGCTGGAAATCTGAGGAATCGCATACCTCCAGGTACTTCACAGATAAAAATCCTTAAATATACGACTGACATCTGCAACCTGATCCGTCAAAGATCTGCTGGAAATCTGAGGAATCGCATACCTCCAGGTACTTCACAGATAAAAATCCTTAAATATACGACTGACATCTGCAACCTGATCCGTCAAAGATCTGCTGGAAATCTGAGGAATCGCATACCTCCAGGTACTTCACAGATAAAAATCCTTAAATATACGACTGACATCTGCAACCTGATCCGTCAAAGATCTGCTGGAAATCTGAGGAATCGCATACCTCCAGGTACTTAACAGATAGAAATCCGTAAATATACGACTGACATCTGTCACGTATACGTAAATATAAACCAATCATACGTCATATATGCGGCAAGTATCCGAAGAGATGTAAGCAGTAATCCCGAGGGATAACAGAGCCACATATTTCTGGATCTGCAGCAGATAAAGTATCCGGATTTTGGGATTTTTTAAGGATCAATAAAGTTCGGATCTGTTCGTATCCGGGAATATCCGAAACTGGATTTTCCGAGGATGCGATACGGAAATTCCCGGAAATTGTCCGTATATGTGAAGGATGCGGAGATATACCACATCTGATACTCCCGTATATCTATGGTTTTTGTGCAGTGTACCCTCTTACTCATTGTCATTCATGACAGTGGATGGTCCTCACAAATGTTCAGTTAGTTGACAAGATACCATGGAACATGCTGGTGA
>JBBPBX010010244.1:0-15649 GCA_038048925.1 Garcialebias charrua | reverse complement strand
TATATATATATATATATATAGTATATATATATATATATATATATATATATATATATACAGGTAGTCCCCGACTTACGAGCGAGTTCCGTTCCTCCGAGTATCTCGTAAGACGAAAATCTCGTAAGTCCGTACAGACCTTTATATAACACAGGAGCCGACACTGAACACGTACATGTAGGTAATGAAGTTACCAAGCGCTTTGGCTATCCTAACACACCCTATAATTAAAAAAACAGTACTTTACAGGTACAGTACAGTACAAAACAGATAAATAAAAATATAATATTTTTTTTTTGGTCAGTCATTTCAGGAAATGAAATTCATATTTTACATACCGTATTTTCCGGAATATAGGTCGCACCAGAATATAGGTCGTTTTGTCCAATTATTGCCAAAAAATTGGAAAAATCCATAAACAGGTCACACCTAAATATAGGTTGCACCTACATCACCACCGACATAACGCGTCATCCACAGCTGACGTGACGCGTCACCGCTGAGACAACCCGAAAATATGTGTAGTAGAACAGACCGTGTCTCTGAAACTGTCGGTGAATACACCTGAATTCACATTTTCACTGAAGCTCTCAAGTGAATCTCCTTTTCTCTGGAAACCTACAGTGAAGGACAAATCACTGTTTTATTCCAGTTTACTTTGAATTAAGAGACACAAATCACTCAGAAATAGACTTCCTTTACATGTAATTTGTAGTAATTCAGAATTGATCAACAGTAATAACTTTTGTAATTTTATGATAATCTGTTATTAACATGAGTTGTCACTCTTAATATGCTGGTTTAATCTGCAGTACAATGGTGCTTAGAACTATGTCAAAGTTGATGAACAGGTCAGAATAATCTGTTAGTATTTTTTGGAAATGCTTAGGAACAGAGTGAAAAGCCGTAGACATAAGTTTTCGTTCTGTCTCCTGTCCTTTCTAAAAACAAATTCTCTGTTCTCATAACAATCTTCCTCTGTCCTTAAAACAGTCTGCTTCTTGTTTTTCTCTACATTTCTAACTGACGTCAACAAATCTCCTCCCTACTCTGGTCACAAGAACCAATGAAACGGAGAAGAAACTATGACATCAGGACCTGTTAAAAGTTCCAGCTTACTGGAACTTAGGAGTCCCTGAGAGAAGCTGAGAAACTATGTTCTTCTCCTGAAAGCTGGGGAACGCCAGTCAAAATGCCAATGATTCCGTTCATCAGCAAGGATTTCACAGCAAGCTGCTGTGAAACCCAACCTATAGCTGAAACACTCCATTTGAAGGAATTTCCTCCAAAGAAGCTTTTATCTTCAGGACTCCTTAAATGTATGCTTTTTGCTGATGATACCACTTTTTTCTGTTTAGGTGAAGATATAGAACAAATGTTGGAATTGATAAAGACAGAATTTACCAAAATACAAACTTGGTTTAAAATCAATAAATTATCATTAAATCTAGAAAAAACTAATTACATGATATTCAGTAATAAAAAGAAAACTGTTGATGTTCCACTCAAAATTGAGGGTGTTGAGATTTGTAGAGTGAGTGAGGTGAAGTTTTTGGGTGTTATTATTGATGACAAACTGACATGGAAACAACACATAAATTCTGTAAGAATAAAAATAGCTAAATCGATTGCAGTACTATACAAGGTCAGAGACCTATTGAATGATAAAGCTCTGTATTTGTTGTATAACACAATCATTGTTCCACACTTAATCTATTGTATTGATGTTTGGGGGAAAGCGTGTAAAACAATCACAAAGCCTATTTTTGTATTACAGAAAAGAGCTGTAAGAATTATCACTAGAAAACATTACTGTCATCCATCCAGTACATTATTTTATCAACTGAAATTATTGAAGTTCCATGATTTGGTTGATTATAATATTTTATCAATTATGTATAGGGCTCAGAATAACGAATTACCTTTAAATATCCAAATGAATTTTGTTAAAAGACAAAGTTGTTATAATCTTAAGGGGACAGAGATGTTTGTAAAACCACAATTCAGAACTAGTTTGAAGGGACGTTCTACCTCAATCCAGGGAATTAGATTATGGAATGGCTTGGAGAATGTAGTTAAAAATGCCAAGTCAATGTTTACATTCAAGAAAATGATCAAAAGGAATTTGTTGAAAAAATATATATGAATTAGCATAATGTGTATTGTATCAATTAGTAGTTATGTATTAGTATTAGTACCCTGATGCATGCTCAATAATCCAGGTAGAAAAATCTAAAAAAGCTAAGTCTGGTCCTCTGGACATTCAAAAAACAAAAAAAACAAAACAAAGCAAAAAATTGTAGAAACGTTTCGTCTTTCGTCCGAAAGACTTCCTCAGTCTGAGGTGCTGGGTTCAGCTCAGTCTTATAAATAGCACCCTCTCACACAGGGGCGTAACTTTAGGTCTAACATTGGGGGGGTTGTGATTAACAATAAACACGAAAAAATTGTACACTATACGCTTCAGTGTTTAATACGCGTCATCTCTTCTTCTTCTTCTTCGATGGTGTTTACTGGCAGTTTACAAACTCAGTGCATTACCGCCATCAACTGGACGGAGATGTAATTCAAGAGTCTACTTTCAACAAAAAATAAATAAATTAATTAATTAATTAATTAAAATAAAATTAAATCCTTTCAGCTAATTTTGTAACTTTCAAATATTTAACAAATGCTTTAGTTATAACCTGTGACTGATTTTTCTTCAATAAAGTAACCATTGTCACCGAACTCCCCATTACCCTTTCCAGTGCCTTCCTCTCTTTATTATATTTCTTACAATAAATCAACACATGTTCCACTCCTTCCAGTACCCCACAATTAGAGCAGTCACCTGATGGATGTTT
The DNA here is from genome assembly GCA_038048925.1 of Garcialebias charrua. Taxonomy (NCBI): domain Eukaryota; kingdom Metazoa; phylum Chordata; class Actinopteri; order Cyprinodontiformes; family Rivulidae; genus Garcialebias; species Garcialebias charrua. Next base: position 12,806 of record JBBPBX010010244.1, on the reverse strand, counting down.
TCCTATTATCTTTAGACCACTATTTAATGTAGTGTGCCCAAGCACTTTGAGATTTTTATTAATGAAAAGTGCGGTATAAATTGAATTTATTATTATTATTATTATTATTAATCCTCAACTTAATCCATACTTCCTCTCTCCTAGACATTAAACTACTATCGTCACTTAGGAGTACCTCCTTCTGTATGTTATGTAAATGTCTTCCTCTTTCCTCTAAATCCCACCTCTCCTGCCACATATCATTTATTTTATCTTTAACAATTATTTTTATTTCTGCTTTACTTAATGGGACATCATATTCAATTTCTCTTGCTGTATACGCGTCATCTCCACGCGACGCGTCAGCTTTGTCCTGATCAAGATGGCGGCGACAGGACCCAGCTAGTACGAAGAACTTCACAAAGAAACACGGTAAAAACAATTATTTCTTTGCGAGAAAAAATATATTACTAAGCTGACTTTATAGAAGACGTGTTCTTGAGTTTAACTAAATGTTCAAATCGGCTGGATTTAAAAAAAAAAGTTCGCTGATTTTTATGCAGGCGCCAGGCGGGTCAAACCGGACGCTTTCTTTCTTTAAATTTAGCTAAATAAACGCTTAAAAATATACAGTATTTCTTCGCTGACTTATGGGTGATAGTAGACGTACTCCTGAGTTTGACGAAATGTTCAAATCAGCTGGATTTAAAAAAAAAAAAGTTCGCTGAATTTTATGCAGGCGCCAGGCGGGTCAAACCGGAGCTTTGTTTCTTTAAATTTAGTTAAATAAACGCTTAAAAAATATATTTCTTACCTCACTACAGCAGATGGGCTCCTGAGCTGAACCAAATGTGAAATCAGCTTGATTTAAAAATCCGCGGTGTGGTTTATGAGTGGTATCTTGCAAACAAAAACAGCGAACCTCACAGCTAATAGCAGCTACATCCATAGCAAGGGGCGGGCAGCGACAGAGTCAGTCCGACCAAAGGAGGCCTTTTTCGAACACATGCATGTAGAAACTTCTGGGCAACTTCATGAGCAGCTCCGTGACTCACGTGACTTCCTGTAGCCGGTGAGATGGGTGATACCAAATTATTTGCATGGGAGGGGGTCAGTCCTCAGGGAGTTTGTTAAAAACATGCAGCAATTTTACTAAAAAATTTGAATGAATAAAGAAAATCAATTATTGATGTAAGATATGTATAATGACGAAATGATTTCATTTTATTGGGGGGGTTAAATGACCGGATCAAATTATTGGGGGGGTCAAAACCCCCCTAACCCCCGTGTAAATTACGCCTATGCTCTCACAGTGTTACACAACCAGTTGGCTGATGACAGCCTGAAACCAGCTGCTCACATGATCAAGGAGGACCATCAGCCTAACAATGGGATTGCTGGTATCACTCAGCCCTCTGTGAATAGCAAACAACCATCAGGGTGCTAACGATCCATTGTTAGGCTGATGGTCCTCCTTGATCATGTGAGCAGCTGGTTTCAGGCTGTCATCAGCCAACTGGTTGTGTAACACTGTGAGAGGGTGCTATTTATAAGACTGAGCTGAACCCAGCACCTCAGACTGAGGAAGTCTTTCGGACGAAAGACGAAACGTTTCTACAATTTTTTGCTTTGTTTTGTTTTTTTGTTTTTTGAATGTCCAGAGGACCAGACTTAGCTTTTTTAGATATTAGTATTAGTATTAGAAAATTAGAAAGAGTTAGTCATTTTGTACTGCTGGTGAAAGATTATTATTGTTTAATCTGATTGTTTGAAAAAAGGGGCAGATATAATAAGATGTATTCTTCTTTCTGCTACCTTTCATTTTTTTACATTGTGTATGTATCATTAATGGGATTGTCTTGTATTGTGTACTGTTAGCTCTGTGTTTGTTAGCTGTTTGTTAGCAAGATAAGTCAAGAACCACTTGGCGGATTTTTATGAAACTTACAGAATGTAATCACTGTATGGACATTTACAAGTGACTAGCTTTATGAGATGTTTGAGATAAATAAATAAAAAACGATATTTTAGCTTTGTTGTTAGCGGTTAGCTACCGTAAACAGATACCTACTATTTAGATAAAAGCTCATAAACCACTCGGCGGAAATATTTTCTGCTCACAGAGTGTAATTGCTTTAATTTACAAACTGTTGCCCTGTATGAAACATTTGAGATAAAATTCAATTTTGTATACGTTTAGAGACAGAATCGTCTCGTTAGCTTTCGTTTTATTTCTGTTTATAATGTTATAAATAGCTCGTAAACCGAAAGGAAGAAGTCGTTGTGGAGGATGCTGACGGTGAGCAAACTAACATGAGTCCGGAGGAGGAGGCTATTGCTAGCTGCACAACACAACCGCTTGAACCTAGCTGTAGCAGCGCCGCCAGTTCAGATTGGTTTTATCGGGTGTGCGACCCAGCATTGTGGGGGACAGTCGATGAAAAGGCTTGCGCTGTCCTTATCGATCGTGGAGCTGCCAGTTTTCATAATCGGGCGGCCAGATATCCAGCTTTTTTTTTTTAAAGCTAGAAATTAGAAGATTTTGAGCTAACCAGCAACGTTAGCTTGGAAGCGTTGCCTTCTACAAATGAACCCAACCTGAGCTAACAACGGCAGCTAACTTTACTGAAGAAATGTCTACGGTAGAAGAGCTAACAAAACAAGGAATGCTTCAAGTACCAAGAGTCTGAGCTGGTGAGGGTGCTGGACTTTGAGGACTTGGTTTGTGACTTTGCAAAGAAAAATACCAAAAAGAAGAACTTCTAAAGGTAAGAGCCACCGTGCTTTCTGTGAAATGAGTACCGTAGTCCAATGTAAACTGTTATGACTGTGCAGATAATAAATGTAATGTATTTTGCTTATTTTATATACTGTCTGCAAAACATGAATCTTGCATAATTGTGGTGTGATGCTGAGAATTAGTGCTGTAATTGGATTTTGCAGAGTGTGAAGTTGCCCATATCACTTGGTGACTGTTCATAGCTGTGTTATGTGATGGAATCATTATATCTTCAGTCGTAACATTTGAGAAGTGCTTTCTGCTTGAGTGATTTTCAGTGAACACTTTATTGTCATAAGCTTTAGCCATGCACTGGCTTGTGACAATTTATTTCATTTAATTGTTGTGTGATTTATGAGTGAGATGGCAGTACTTGGTATTCATTTTTGACCAATAAGCAGTGGCGCTCCCAAGTGGGGACCCGGGGTGGCATGACAATCCCTGGAATTGTGTTCAGTTGATAGAAGACATACAGAGCCATCTTCTGCAATTAAAACATACGTGTAAAACCCAATAAATATGAGTGTATGTGTTGTGTGTGTGTGTGTGTGTGTGTATAAATATATATATAGTAAAATGGGTGTTAGGTTAGGGAGGGGGCCCTGTGAGCTTCGGTGCCCAGGGGCCCCTGGGGTTGTTAATCCGGCCCTGGATATAAAAGTAGTGTAAATGTAAACAGTAGTAATAAATGTAAAGCAGTAGTAATAAATGTAAACCGTATTAATAAATGTAAACACAGTGAATGTAAACAGTAGTGTGACTATAGGCAGTGATGTAATACAAACATTAGTGCAAATATGAGAAGTAGTGCAAACTGAATGAGCACATGACCGAGAGTTTAGTGAATAAACCGTTTGATGACACAGGGTCCAGTGTTTTGGTTCTGTGGCCTCAGGATTCCACCTCTGCTCTTTGCAGGTGATGTGGTCCTGTTGGCGTCATCGTACTCTGATTTCCAGCTCTCACTGGAGCGGTTCACAGCAGAGTGTGACGCAGTGGGATGAGAATCAGCATCTCCAAATCTGAGACCATGGTCCTCAACCAGAAAAGGATGTGTTGCTCTCTTTGTTTCCAGGGTGAAGTTCTGCCTCAAGTGGAGGAGTTCAAGTATCTTGGGTTTTATTTACAAGTGAGGGAAGAATGGAACATGAGATTGACAGATGGATTGGTGCAGCATCTGAAGTATTGCAGAATCTGTGCCGGTCCGTTGTGGTGAAGAGCGAACTGAGCCATAAGGCAAAGCTCTTTGTAGACCGGCCAGTCTATGTTCCTATCCTCGCCTATGGCCACAGACTTTGGGTAGTGACTAAATTAATGAGAATGCAGATACAAGTGGTTGAAATGATTTTCCTCCACAGGGTAGCTGGACTCTCCCTTAGAAATAGGGTGAGACGTCCAGTCATCCGGGAGAGACTCAGAGTAGAACTGTTGCTCATCCACATCGAGAGGAGCCAGTTGAGGTGGTTTGGGCATCTTGTAAGGATGCTCCCTGGGCGCTTCCCTAGGGAGATGCTTCGGGCATGTCTGATTGGGAGGAGATGCCGGGGAAGACCCAGGACATGCTGGAGAGACTATGTCTTTGTTGGCCAGGGAATACCTTGGAGTCATCCCAGAAGAGCTGGAAGGCTGTGGAAAGAGATGTCTGGGCCTCCCTGCTCAAGCTGCTGTCCCTGCAACCCGACTTTGGATAAAGCAGAAGATAATGGATGGATGGTGTAATGAATCTATGTAATATAAGAGTTTCACTTTTTGAAACAATCAACTTTTTTTCATGATATTCTAACTTTTTAGATGCTGTTAGCGTCAACCTTTCTAAAACAGACGTTATATTGTTGCGCGTCGATGACTTTCAGCACCTAATGAACATTAGGATTAGTAAATATGATGCTTTATTTTCCAAGTGGGGGGAAGGGGTTCAAAAGAAGACAGGAGCATAAACTTTGGAGCTGTGAGGAGCTTGTCGATTACACTCAGTCCATTCATTGTTGCCATGCTTTTGAAATGGAGGGAAAATAAGAAAAGATGCCAGTTGCCTTGAGAGGCAGTACCACGGCAGACGGAAAATCAGCAGGTGGCATTTTGGGCCAGTGCCGGTAAAGTACAAACACTATGTGGTGGGAAAGATTGTATTTCCACCCCACTTTTCCAACTAAACACGGCAATTCCCTCACCTTCACAGTCTTACCCACCTCCGCACAGTATGGACTGTTTCATCTCTGAGGAGGGTCTACTTGATGATTTAGTTTGTTTATTTGTTTGTTTGGTTGTCTTAGTTGTAAACACTTATGATTTTTTTTTTCAAAGTCAAAAGTCAAAGTCAACTTTATTGTCAGATCTGCAATATGTACAGTGCAGGACATACACAGGACCGAAATTGCGTTTCTCTCAGTCCCTCGGTGCAACAGTAAACATCTAAACATTGAAACACTGAAACATATAATAATAGACATAAGCATAAAAATAGTAAAACTAACACTGTCCTGAGTTGTTTTTTTTTTTTTTTTTTTTTTTTTGCATAGTGGTATAAAAAAAGAGTATAAAAAGTATAACTAAAATAAACTAAAGGTTTCTAGCATTGACATTTGCAAAGTGGCAAAGCAGCGTATGAGTCAATGTACACAGTATATGTATGAGGTAGTAGTTGATGTTGTTGTAGAGGCAAAAAGTGGCATATGCAGTAAGGCACATTGGGCATCCCTAAATAAGACCGTTCAGAGCACACTGTATATGTACCAGCAGTGGTGTAGATATTAGAGTAGTGTAAATAAATGTAAACAGTAGTAATTACATGTAAGCAGTAGTAATAAAAGTAAACAGTATTAATAAATGTAAACAGAGAATGTAAACAGTATTATGATTATAGGCAGTGATGTAATACAGACATTAGTGCAAGTATGAGAAGTAGTGCAAACTGTATGAGCACATGACCGAGAGTTTAGTGAAAACCCGTTTGGTGACACAGAGTCTAGTGTTAAAAACTTTGTGTTGAGTGATAGTATGTGAGAAAGTTTTAGTGTTAAGGCAGTTCAAATGGGAGGGGAGGCAGAGCAGGCAGAGTGTTTAGCATTCTGACTGCCTGATGAACAGAGCTGTCTCTCAGTCTGCTGGTTCGAGCCTGGAGACTCCTCAGTCTCCTTCCTGATGGCAGCAGTCTGAAGCAGCTGTGTAGTGGGTGTGTGGGATCACCTGCCATGCGGTGGGCTTTCCGAGTGAGGCGTTTGCTGTGTAAGTCCTGCAGTGAGGGCAAGGAGGTGCCCACGATCTTCTCAGCTGCTCTCACAATGCGCTGGAGGCTCTTGCGGCAGGATGCAGTACATGCACCAAACCACACAGTGATGCAGCTGGTCAGGACACTTTCTATGGCACCTCTGTAGAAGGTGCTCATGATGGGGGTTGAAGCTCCAGCCCTTTTCAGCTTGCGGAGAAAGTAGAGACGCTGGTGAGCCTTCTTTGCCAGTGCTGCAGTGTTCCTGCTCCAGGACAGGTCCTTTGAGACGTGCACTCCCAGGAACTTGGTGCTGTCCACTCTCTCCACTTCATTTCCCTCCAGTTATGTATTTTATCACTCACAGGAATTTTTTTTTAAATTCCTGTTACTATTTTGTGGGATCAAAATATCTAAACAGTGGAGAAATGTACCTACAAATAGTCAATGCACTGTTGAGAAAAACACTACTGGGACTAAAAACTGTGATGTGAGATGAGTAACAGAGTTAATTCCCGTACGTCTTTTTTCCCTGGTTACGTATTCCTTATAACAGAGCACCCTGTGGGTGGGAAATTAGCTCCACTCTCTAAGACAAAAGTGTTGTGACGTTCAGATGGCACAAGCCTGAGGTGACTGTTCACAAGTATAAAAAGCAGAGCCGACACAGACAGGACATGTTTCATTTATGTTGGCTGCACTGACTAGGATGCACCTTCTGTTACTATTCTCTTGTTCTTTTATTTTGAACACAAAGGGCCCTCCCTCCTCATCTTTCTTCAATGGGAAATCAGTTTATACCAAGCCCAATGCAACAACCTCCCTGCCACCACCATCGCCACTACCAACCTCCCACTCCCACCCTTCATTCTAAATCTGAAGTGTGGATCATGGGAGATGAAAAGGCTTAGGCAGGTAAAGCTCTCCCCTTCCCTTCAACGCACATTTGTGGTAGTTATTCATTCATGACAAAACCCATTCACGCTCTGACAGCCTATGTCCGCACTGATGTATAGTGTCGTCTTCTGCCATGATCCTCGCAATGCGCAGCGAGTCCTGGATGACTCGCTCCCACCTCATCCTCAGCATATCACTTCTGCTCAGGCAGGATGTGACGTTGGGTTTGGGGCTTTATTCATATATACGACAGCTTTGATACATGACAGGGAAAATGCGCTGACGGGGGTGAGCGCCAAGAAATCTGTTTAAGATCACACATCTGAGAGCAATGGCCCCACCGTGTGAATGTGAATGAATGTGGGAAATGAATGTACTTTGTACTTGCCTCTCTCTCTCGCTCTGTCTCTCTCTCTTACTCTCTCTCTCTCTCTCTCTCTCTCTCTCTTATTTATTCTCATTTCATTCTGTGAGCACAACCCCTGCAGTTTCTATCACAGACTAGGCAAAAACAGAATCAGTCTGGTTGCACGTGAATATGATTGCCCTCTCTGAGTTCCCTGATGCTCTGATGCAAGAGAATCAGAACTATTTATAATGATGTTTATGGTGTTAAGGGTCAGCTTAAAAATCAACCTGTTTTGTTGCCCTTAGCAATCATTAGCATACCAAACACAGAAACACAAGTGTTACCTAGAATAGGCTGCTCCTTGTTGTGGCATGATAATGTCTTAACGTCTTCCTGTATTAAATGCAAAGCTTAAGCAAGCAACTGCTGCAGGCATTTCAAATAGCTCAATGATTTAGTTCAGTGACCCATGCCTTGGTTGTTTTGGCTGAGTACTAGCATGTTTCCAGTGCGGATTTGATATTTATATTTTTAAGATTCAGTCAGAGTCAGAGATTCTTTATTGTCATTTGCACCGCATGTGGTACATGTGAGGAAACGAGATTATGTACACAGGGTCCCAGTTACATCCAACAATAAAATGTAAAGAAGAAACAGTAATAACATCTAAGATATGAACTAAGAAAAACATAAACTAAAAATACACTAGGCACTAATAGCATAAAAGCATTACGTCCAACAGCAGCACGAACATGAGTCTGTATGAGCAGATGAGCATGAATGAACACACAACACAGCAGCATGAAACAGATCAGCAACAACATGATGTGATTGTTTTTTTTTTCACAGTGATTATTCTGGCTAGATATACATGAGTCTAACAGCCTCAGGGTAGAAGTTGTTCATCAGTCTTGTGGTTCTACACTTAATGCTCCTCAACCTCCTTCCTGAGGGGAGTGGGGCAAAAAGTGTGTGTGTTGGGTGAGTGGGGTCCTTCATGATGCAGGTGGCTCTCTTCCTGCATCTGGAGGTGTAAATGTCTGTGATGGTGGGGAGACTGACTCCAACAGACTTCTGTGCAGCCTTCACCACTCTCTGCAAAGCTTTTCTTTCTGCAGCTGTGCAGCCTCCATGCCACACGTTGATGCTGGAGCACAGGATGCTCTCCACTGCACACCTGTAGAAGGAGGTGAGGACTGAGCTACTCAGACCAGCTCGTCTCAGCCGTCTGAGGAAGTAGAGTCTCTGATGACCTTTCTTGATCAGGCTGGTGGTGTTGTTGCTCCAGCTGAGGTTATCATTCATGTGTACACCCAAGTACTTGTAGCTGGAGACCACTTCCACTGCAGATCCTCTTATGTTCAGTGGGGTGTGGGTGTGTTTGTTCCTTCTGAAGTCCACAATCATCTCCTTTGTCTTCTTCACATTGATGTGAAGGTTATTCTGTTTGCACCAGCTCTCCAGGTGTTCCACCTCCTGCATGTAGCTGGACTCATCACTGTTTGTGATGCATCCCCCCACCGCTGTATCATCTGCAAACTTTACGATATAGCAGCCTGGATGAGTAGCTGCACAATCATACGTGAGCAGAGTAAACAGGAGAGGGCTCAACACACATCCTTGAGGAGAGTCAGTGCTGAGGGTTATGGTGGAGGAGGAGAAGTTGTAGATCCTCAATAGCCGTGTTTCCATCAAGGTTTCTAGGTGCGCATTTTGAAGTATCGCAGCAGAAAAGCTTAATGGAAACGGCAAAATACGAAGTTACTTCCTGAAATTCGCCAAAAAGTTTATACGCTCGCTTGAGGTGGTTTTTGGGAGCTGCGAAACCGAGCAGCTGCGCAAAACGACAGATGGAAACACATTTGCCGACTCGTGCTGCCGTAGCGCACATTCACGTCACGTGACTGATCAGCTGTTTCCGCTCCGAACAGCATGTAACTCGCTAAAACTAGTTGGCATGACAGAATAAATACAACTCGCCCGATAGCAACACGTACCTGAAATATTCTCTCCATTTTGACGAGATGTGTGGCCGGGTTCTGTTGTCAACCGCTACTTCCTGTTTACTCTCTGGTTTACTGTAGACATGCGCAGTGCTGACGTCTGACGTAATGACGCTGACGTCTGACGTAATGACGCTGTGCGCGGCTTGGAAAAAGCGCTTCAAGCCAGTAGATGGAAACACTTCTGATCTGCATTAATTTGTATTTACATATTTGCGAGGTAGCTCAAAATTCGAAATGAAAATGGATGGAAACAGGGCTACTGACTAGTCTAGTACCCAGTTACAAATGGAGGGCCTTAAGGCCCCGTTATAGCTCTGCGTATGGCAGTATGCCGCTGTACGCCGTATGTACGCAGAGGCACAAGCGTAGCCCCGCAGGGCATGTACGCGGCAAGCTCTAATTTTACAACAGCATACGCGAGGAGCGTTGTCTCTCAATAAACTGCCCTGCGCCGGACTGTTTTGTATGAGACACAAATGTATTAAATTCCCCTTCTTCATCCCTGATCTGAGCTTTTCTTTTGTTTTGTTTTTGCCAAAAGTCAAGTGATCGCTTCCTCCTCTGCTGACTCCATGACTGAAATGATAAGGAAATGAATGAATTTGTCACGAGCTAACTAAACTCATGTCTAACATGGCTGCGCGGGGTTCTGCATATTTCCTGGTGTTCTGGTGTGCTGGACCAGCGCTCCCTGTTTTTATTTTATTTTTTAGAACTTTTTATTAACATATAAACACAGAACACCGCTGCGGCAGAAGCTGTGTGAAGTGCCTTTTTTTTTCCCACCCGACCTGTCAATCAATTCAGTAGGCGTGTCAGCAAATGACCAATCAGCGACCTCAATTTGTCCCGTAGGTAAACGCTCCGCCCTGCTGCTGCTCAAATGACGTCAAGTATTTGGAGCGAAAACGCAAGCATTAACGCAAGAACAAACGCAGAGCTGTGCTTGTGAACTACCTGCGCACAGCACGCGCGCGTAGAGCGGCGTTCGGCAAAACGCAGAGCTATACCGGGGCCTTTAGTCCTAATGTGAGTAGTTTGTCCGTCAGGGTTTGGGGGATCATGGTGTTGAAGGCAGATGTGAAGTCCACAAAGAGCAGACGGACTTAGGAGTCCTTTTGTTTCAGGTGGGCAAGAGCAGTGTGGACCACAGAAGAGATGGCATCCTCTGTTTATTGGTTCTCACAGCATGCATACTGATGAGGGTCCTTGTTGATGTTGATGGTTGTTTTGATGTGGGTCATGACAATTTTGTTTTTAAGCATTTAGTGACTATCAGGGTGAGGGCCATTGGCCGATAGTCATTCAGACCAGTCACTGTGGAGCTTTTTGGGACTGGGGACTGTCTCCTTTCATACTTTTAAGTATGAAAATAGAATGATAATTACAAACAAAAAAAATGAAACGATAATCAACATGGCCTCTTTTTTCCCATCCCACAGTTGAGTCAAAGCAGAAAAGGTAAGATGGCACTTTAACATTTTATTTGTTTAACTGATCACATAACCAATATGATGTATTTTGCCAATGCTTATTATATTTTGTGTAAGTCATCCATACATTTACAGATAGCTACTATTCCTTCACTGCAACTGTGCTAAATGTGGACTGATTCCATTTTGGCATATTCCCTTTTTTTTATATATAAATCTGTTAATGGAAGTGTAAAACGTGCATTTTCCTTTAATTCTCACCTACATGCTCAACAGTAAACGGTCCACAATTACATAGCACCTTTCCAACCCGAGAGCTTTACAGTGTAATTTTCGTTACTCCCTTCACACTCATCCAGAGCTTTTCATGATATATTCATGCTCTACATATACAGCGCTTCCACACACTGATGAGATAGAGAAATAGAGGATACAGTGTCTTGTCAAATGATGTTTTTGAGGCTGCAGGGGCTCTGAACTGTCCTCACAGCATCTTATTAGAAGACAACCACATTATTATTTGGCTAAAGCTGACACAAATTCAAAAGTTAATAAAAAATCTGCAGAAAAGATTATTGGAAACAGTGTACCGGTAATGCTGCAATTTCACTTGTGATCCAAGTCTCTTTTTTTTCTTAACTATAATAATTGATTTTTTTTAATATAAGCTAAAACATTGGCATGTCCTCAGTTTGAATTTTATTGTTAGCACTATTTAACTTATACGTTGAACTGTAAAATAATGTAGTTGTAATTAGATTGCTGCAACACACTACTTCACAGACAAAGATGAGCACACTACACACATATATACCTGTAAATAAAATATGACATTCACTGCATATATGCAAACTTTATTCTTGTTTTATTGAATATTGTGTGCTGAGTTATCTATATATCTGTGCTTAGGCCAATACCACTAGTACTGTATATAAGTACGGTAATATAATTTTTATACTACACAAAAATGATATAAACTGAATTTGTAGAACAAAAAAGGTTAAATTGTGTCTTACAACCCCTTTTCCTAATATGTTGACTTGCAATGCTGACAATGAAATGGGTGTGATTGTACTGAGACAACTGATTTTTATAATGCTTTCTCCATGAGATATTAAAAACATTAAAATAAATTGCTTTGGCTCAGACTGGACATCTATATTTTGCTCATCAGCCTAAAAAAGCCTAATTCTAAACTGAGCATCTAAGAAGGCATTCACTTTTATAAGACTTGAATAAAACGTATCTAGTTCCACCTACCCCGTATATTAATTTATGTCTGGTAAAAATAAAAATTGTATTTGGATTGATTCTTCTAAAATAGCCAAGTAGCTATTGTCAGTTTTATTTAGAATAATGATAATGTTTTCTGAAACAAAAACATTGTTTTTTTCTTTTGTAATAATCATATTTAAAGGAATATTAATCTAGCTTGTAAGCCAAAGAGGAGATATTTGGATGTAGTTAGAGAGGACATGAAGGTAGTTGGAGTGAAGACAGATGATGCAGAGGACAGAGTGAGATGAAGGAGGATGACTTACTGTGACGACCGACTCCTGAAGAGGGAAAAGCCAAAAGAAGAAGATCAAAAATAAGAATCTAGCTTGAATATGATTTTAAAATATTATCATTGACATGCTAAAGTGGTTTTAAAGTTTAAATTGTATCATTATGAATAGAGGATATCAAGAATTTTGCACAATTTATCAAGTACAGTACAGTACTATCATATCATAGACCTAATATTTTGTTTGTTTGTTTGTGAAGCACTTTGGTCAACGTTGTTGGTTTTAAATGTGCTATATAAATAAAGTTTACATTGACATTGACATAATAAGTGGAGTGTTGGTACAGAGGTTAGAAAAGGTGAGCCTTTGATCGGAAGGGTGGTCTGTGGTTGCGTCAGGAAGGGCATCCGGTGAAAACATAATTGCCAAATCTTTTCTTCATACAAGTTAGTTTGCTGTGGTGACCCCTGAGGAAGGAAGCAGCTCAAAGAAGAAAACATGTATAAAATTTATAAAAAAAAGTATATTTTAGACAGGCCCTGTGATGGACTTGCGATCTGTCCAGAGTGTACAGTGATTGCTGGACATGGGCACCGGCGACCCCTGCGATCCAAAATGGAAGAAGCGGGTAAGAGATAATGGATGGATGG
>JBBPBX010010243.1:30031-58276 GCA_038048925.1 Garcialebias charrua | reverse complement strand
CCAGCCAGAAGGATCCGGTTTATTGGAGCTGCCGTGTCATGTTTTTGTGACCAGAGTCTGTTCTCTTGTAAGTCAAGACTTTTAAGTTGTGTTTAATGAAAAATTTAAATGTAAACATGAAGCAGCAGCACAAGAACTGCAGGAATCAAAATTCAACATCCGACGAAAACGTGATCATTCTTTGTTTTTTTCAGGTTTGTGTCCTAAAACCTGCACTGGGACCGTCCAGATGTGCTGAGATCATTTCCTTATTGAAACATTTAGACATATAAAGTTACTTTAAAACAGCTGGTTGTTTGCTACAAAGATTATTTGGTTTTACTTTTTAATCTCAAAAACTTTTCCACCACCATTTTAACTTTTTTCTCAACTTTGATGCTTTTTTTCAGCATCCAGAAACAAACATTTCTTCTGCCCCGTTTTATTTTTCCTTTAAGTGACCCTGACACTCAAAAACCATAAAAGTTATTACCCCCTCCACATGAATCTGTACAGTTACTATTTGTTAGAAACGTCATCTTAAATCTTTATTTTTTAATTCTTATTGTTTATGCAAAACTTTCACCTAAATTTTGATAATGAAAGTTGAGCTGTATATTTCCAGTTGTCAAGTTTTCTTTTCATTTTATTGAAGTTGGTGTAAAACAATAAAAATAAATAAAACATTTTTAAGTTAAACCAGATCTGGTTTTAAATCTGATTTGCTCTAAAATATTTGTAGTTTAACCTGATGGTGTGAACTTGATTTCAGTGCAAAATAAGAGATTTAACTTGCGGACAAATAAGACGGAAGAAGTTTTCAAATTGCTCCAATTTTTAAATGCCTGAAAAGTTAGAAGGAAAAATGTGACTCCATAACCGCCTAAACGTAAACGCACAATACGTGCACCTTTTTTTTTTATTTTACAGGTAAAACTTGTCACATTCCTGAATGATGACAAATAAATGATGTTTTTACACAAGTTGAGTAGAAAGTGGAACTTGTTGTTTTCAGTACTTAATGCTCAAATGGAGAAAATTACTCACTGCAGGCACCGGATCAACTTTAAGAATAAGTTTTTTTCCATCAAATGTTTGTGAGGTGGAGTGACGAGCATCATCACCCAGTAAGAGTTCGTGTTTGTGGTCAGCCAGAGTGTTACACACAAAGTGTGAGACGGAGCTGCAGCAGAACCTGCAGAGGTCCATCAGCTTCTTACCAAACCTTCCTGAGTTCATCTCATGGGACCAGACACCTCTGTCCCCATTTGGTGGCAAAATGCTCAGATGTCAAATACATGTGCTGTATGCACACACACACACATGTTTCTGTAAAATTGGCAATATTCAGACACGTGAACTGTATTAATATTTTGATAATACTATTCTGAGCCATTTGACTAATAATAATAATGTAACACAGCGTTGTTTACACTGTTCTGTGGTGAAAATCTTGTTATAGCTTAAGTTGAGCACATCTGGTTTAAAACACATCCGGTCTAACTAGCTCTACAACATCCATAACAAACATTAAACCAAAGACAAACCACGCATCGTCCTGAGGAGTTCAGACAGATCTTTAAAACACATCTGCAAAATAATATTGGACATTGTCAGATGTGTAACTATCAGAGCTGAGTGTTGTGACACAACATACGCATCTGCAGAACCTGGGTAAAGCTTGCAAGACGATCACAAATCCGGTCTTTATTTTACAAAAAATAGCTACAAGAATTATCGCTAGAAAAGACTACACCCATCCATCAAATATATTGTTTTGTAAATTGAAAATTTTGAAATTCTATGAATTGGTTGATTATAACATTTTAATATTTATGTATAAGGCCCACAAAAACATTCAAATTAAATTTGTTAAAAGAGAGTTATTATTTTTTAAAGGGGATAGAAATGTTTGTGAAGCCATGTTTTGAACTTGCTTGAAGGAAAGATGCACTTTAGGTTGATGGAATGGTTTGGAGGATGACCTTAAAAATGTCAGATCTCTGTTTATATTTAAGAGAAAGATTAAAGCTAGTTTTTTGAAGGTATATGATCAAGTACAATTGAATCTAAAGAAACTGCTGTTTGAGTTGATGTATTTTTCTTTTTAGTATTGCTTTTATTGTATATTATATTTTGTTTAAAAATATTTTGAGGATAAAAGGAGCAGACATAAGATTTATTCTTCTTCTGCTTCCTTTCATTTTGATTTGTGTATTATTTGTGTTTTATTGTTAAAAAAATTGTATTTTAAATTAAATGAATACATTTTTTTGGAATTGGAGTTCAGGTTGATGAAAGCAAAAGGCACAAGAAGATACAAATCAACAAGATAAACTTAACACAAAGATGAGCTTTGTCAAGGAACTTGTAATCTGATACTTTCTTCAAGAATCTGGGTATCTATCTTGCCAACGGATGTTGGGATGGAGCAGTAGATGGACCGACGAACTGGGGGATCATTTTCAGTAATGTGGCTGTTGCTCTGGTCCGTCCTGGTAAAAGAATGGATCAAAAGGCAAAGTTCTTAAATTAATGGCCTATGTTGTGCCACCTGTGGTCATGAGGTGTGGATCATCATCATAACCAGATCCTGGACCTGGGGGGGCTCAGCCTTAGAGCTAACGGGAGGTGCTCTGAGCCGCTGCTCTTCTGCATCGAGTCAGTTGAGCCGGTTCATCTGATCTTGACGCTTCCCTTGAGAGGTTTTCTAGCACTGAGGAGAGAAGACCTCAAAGTGGACCCAGAACTCTCTGGAGGTAATCTGCGTCTTCTCTGGACCGAGGACGCCTCAGGGTCCAGCAGGAGCTGGAGAGTTCTGCTGGGAGGTCAGACCTGTTGCCTTCACGACCCGACTGGAGAAGGATTGGAGGATGGAGATTTTCCAAGTAACTAACTTTAATGACCCGTTTTCCAAAGTTCATATTTATTTTGTAAATAAATTATGCAACTTTGTTTCATGTAACTCGTTACCTCCTGTTAAAGTGTGTGTGACATGATGTTGGAACTATGCATAAAGTGGCACAACATATCTAAGTTGTATCATTCAACTATGTTCATTTTTAAAAGGAAAATGATAAATCAATCAAATTTTGTTTCAAAGTTATTTTAAAATTGGCGCCGTGTTTCGTCACGGGACATCTGGGTACTTACGCATGTGACATAGAGACAAGGGGTTCAGTCTGCCGCTGCTATTAGCACGCAGTGTCATCGTCTTCAAGTTTGCCTATTTTCTTTTGTATAACTTGAAAAATGCCGGTACGTTGTGTCGCATTTGGGTGTTCTAACATCGCCAGCTCTGTAGACGACTACGATCGGGTTCCAGCACGTCACCCTCGGAACTTTGCTCATCTGACATGTCGGAGTCCCCCTCGCACCACCTCGTTCACTGAACGGTAAGACTCAAATAAATACGGCTGCAGACCTACAGTAGAACCAGCTGTTTCTTGTTCATCACTCAAACTAACTTCAGCTTCCCAAACTGAAGACAAATCGCTCAAATCTTCACTTAAATTGCTTATTTCCTCGGTTTCTATATTCAACGCTATTGGTTATTTACAAGGTGCGTTAGCCATTGTGTCATAAAAATGTGTCAGCGTTTGACTCCAACGCACTGCAGAGTTACGTCATTAAAACTATTTTATTTAAAAATACTTTTATATATTAAAGCTGCTATATGTAACTTTTCTAACAATATATTTTTAACATATTTCTTCACTCTGTCACTAGATTGATGTTAGAGAGGTAATCTCTGAAAAAAACTAAAAAAAAATATTGTCCCCTTGCTTCTCCAGGTGGTAAATAAGCATTTCTAAAAAGAAAAAGTGACCCGCCATTTTCCAGCCAATAAAAACAAAGTTTGTAACCAGCCAATAAAAACCGAGCTTGAATTTGAATCAGCCAATAAAAACAGAGCTTGAATTTGAATTTCAACAGACCACAAGGGGGCAGAGCCATATATGGCTCTGAGGGGGAGGGATCAGAATGCTTTGCTTGTTGAAATTTGTTCTAAGTGCTGATGTTCTACAGAAACTGCAGACTTCACCTTTAATTATTCGAAACATCTGTGTACAAACAATCAAAGCTGAGTAGCTCCTCTTTCTAAAATGTCTATGTTTTAAAATCATGTCACAATTCCTTTAAAGTCAAAGTCCTGTTTCGGAGCAGGAGTGATCATTTCTTTCTTTTCCCACTTGTTTTTGTCAACAAGTTGTTTTCTTTTCTTTTTTTTGTGGCTGGAACAAAGTGTTTGTGGTGGAAAATTAAGTTTTAATTTCTGCAAAAGCAAAAAAGATTTTTAAGAAGAAAGGACATTTTATTCATATTATGTTAAGAAATGTCCTTTATTAGGATAATAACTCAAATCAGACTTATAAAACATCTTTCTACAATATCAGTACATTCTTTATAGACTTATGTCTGTGTATTTAATTGTATTTAACTGCTGCTCATCAGGACTTGACTTGATGTCCGTTTAATTGACGATGATTTTAAACAAGTCGTTTCTTCCTCAACAGTAACATGAATGAAATTATTTAAACTTTCTGTTGTTGTTGTTGTTGCCCACGTATTTGTATTCCAGATTATGATTTGTTTACTTCACATTTTAATTATGTAGTTAACTTCCTCCTCCCACAGTCAGTAGTATGACTTCCTACGCTGCGGTCGTCCCTTCGTTGCATTTCCAGGTTGCGCACGTTGCAGCCCATTCTGCAGAAGTTTGTCCACTTTAGGCAAAATGAGGAACAGATTTGTGGATGATTAATTTTTCTATTTAAAGTGCCGACAGGATGAACAGGTTGTACGTTTTCTGTGACCGAGGAAAGTGAGCGTGCCCGATTATTTTACCGTAAGCGTACAGGAAGGAGACAGATGGTGGGTGGGGGATGGCCTGCTCACAGCTCTTCTGTGGTTTGACAGCAGAGGTGACACAGCTGGTTTATAATCTTTTATTTGTTTAGTCAGCAGCGCTCAAATCAAAGCCTGATCAATATTTCAAACGTAGAAATTAGACCTGGAATTAGTGTTTGTGTAATATATATATATGTTAATGATTTACCAAATGTTTGCAAAACTGTAAAAATGCTATATGCAGATGATACTGTATTGTATGTTAATGGAAAAACAAAAAAAGCTGCTGCTGTGCTTTCTAGTGCCATGATGCCAGCGTCTCACTGGCTCCAGGACTCTTGTCTACATCTCAACATAAAAAAAAAAGTCTGTATGTTTTTTCTCTCAGCTACCAGATGATGGGCAACCATCTGTGTTGGTCAATGGCGAAACATTAGATGTGGTTGAACAATTTAAATACCTCAGAGTCATTTTTGATTCCAATCTAAATTTCAAGCAACATGTAAAGAGAATTTCACATATAATTAAACTTAATCTGGCAAACTTCAAACATATAAGACCTTCCCTGACAACAGAATCAGCAAAGGCTTACATGCATGCCATGATCTTCAGCCATATAGCCTATTGTTATACCACATGGTCTCACACTTCAGAGATCATCATGAATCCCCTAAAGACTCTTTTTAAGAAAACACTGCACATTTTTGACAAAAAGCTTATACAGTATCATTATTGTAACATCATAAATAAGTTCAACATTTTGGATTTTGATAGCTATCAGATTTTTATGTTTGCTTGACTGATTTTTAAAGTTTTAAATGGACTTGCTCCTCCTCCTTTAATATATTTTATATTTTTTATAAGTAAAAAAACAAGTATAGTAAACACAAGAGCACTGACCAGAGGAGATTGTGATGTGCAGCGGCGCAGGACTACATTTGGTCAAATGGTGGTGTCCATCAGAGGCACGCAGTCATGGAACACACTGCCAGTTTCCATCAGGAACTGTGGCACCTACTCTGGCTTTAAAAATTCTTTGAAACTTTCGCTGAAAACTAATCAGAAGTGCACTCATGTGTAGATTACTTTGTCTGTTTTCTTATGGCATCATATCTTTATTGTGATTTTATGTTGTGTTATGTGCTATATTAGCCTGGTTAAAACCAGACCCTTGTCCTTCGCTTCAGACTAGGGTCTGGGACTTCTCCCATAGACAACGATTTCTCCGGTAGATTTTTGACCGGACCAATCAGAGAACAGAAGGGGCGGAGTTTTTGGCCCCTAACCCACGCCCCCACCTGTCCCAGCGCGCAGCCAGCGAGCAGCCGCATGTTCTCATTCAAAGCGATGCAGGACTGTTTTATATGTGACACAAATGTATTAATTTCCCCTTCTTAATCCCTTATCTGGAGTTTTCTTTTATTTTTTTGGCCAAAAGTCAAGTTATCGCTCCCTCCTCCTCCTCCTCCTCTCCCTCCGCTGATGAGGAAATGCCTCAGGTTGTCACGAGAGAATTAAACTCGGGTTTTACGTTGCTGCCCGAGTCCCATCAGATTTTTTGGTCTTCTGGTGTGCTGGACCAGAGCTCTATGGTTTTATTTTATTTTTTTAGAACGTTTTATTAACATATAAACACAGAATATCCGAGTCAGAGAGTCTTTATTGTCATTTGCACCGCATGTGGTACATGTGATGAAATGAGATTATGTACACAGGGTCCCAGTTACATCCAACAACAAAATGTAAGAGAAAAACAGTAATAACATCTAGGATATGAACTAAGAAAAACATCCAACTAGAAATACACTAAGCCCTAGAGTAATAGAAAAACGTCATTACAAACAGCAGCACGAACATGAGTCTTTATGAGCAGATGGTCACAGATGAACACAGCAACAAGAAAACAGATCAGCATCAGCATGATGTGATATTTCACAGTGATTATTCTTATTATTTATTTATTCATGAGTCTAACAGCCTCAGGGTAGAAGCTGTTCCTCAGTCTAGTGGTTCTACATTTGATGCTCCTCAACCTCCGTCCTGAGGGGAGTGGGGCAAAGAGTGTGTGTGCTGGGTGAGTGGGGTCTTTCATGATGCAGGTGGCTCTTTTCCTGCATCTCGAAGTGTAAATGTCTGTGATGGTGGGGAGACTGACTCCAACAGACTTCTGTGCAGCCTTCACCACTCTCTGTAGAGCTTTTCTTTCTGCAACTGTGCAGCCTCCATGCCACACATTGATGCTGGAGCACAGGATGCTCTCCACTGCACACCTGTAGAAGGAGGTGAGGACTGGGCTGCTCAGACCAGCTCGTCTCAGCCGTCTGAGGAAGTAGAGTCTCTGATGACCTTTCTTGATCAGGCTGGTGGTGTTGTTGCTCCAGCTGAGATTATCATTCAAGTGTACACCCAAGTATTTGTAGCTGGAGACCACTTCCACCACTGATCCACCTATGTTCAGTGGGGTGTGTGTTTGTTTGTTCCTTCTGAAGTCCATAATAATAATAATGAATTCAATTTATAACGCACTTTTCATTAGTGAAAATCTCAAAGTGCTACACACATTGAATGTTACACACATTCATAAACCAGTAGCGGCAGACTACCATGCAAGGCGGTTTCCAGTCCTACCGGGAGAATCATCTCTTTTGTCTTCTTCACATTCATGTGAAGGTTATTCTCTTTGCACCAGCTCTCCAGATGTATCATCTGCAAACTTTACAATGTGACAACCTGGTTGGGTAGCTGCACAATCATATGTGAGCAGAGTGAACAGAAGGGGGCTCAACACACATCCTTGAGAATAGAATAGAATATGCATCGGCAGCGAGAGAAAATGCAGCAGGAGGCGGAGCAGATGCTTTGAATGAGAACATGCGGCTGCTCGCTGGCTGCGCGCTGGGACAGGTGGGGGCGTGGGTTAGGGGCCAAAAACTCGGCCCCTTCTGTTCTCTGTGTCAAAAATCTACCGGAGAAATCCTTGTCTATGGGAGAAGTCCCAGACCCTAGTCCGAAGCGAAGTGAAGGAGGGTCTGGTTTTAACCAGGTGCTATACAGTATAGGTGATGTTTGTATTATTCCCTGCTCTTTTTGTTTTGTGGGATGTTTCTTGTTCTTACCTGCCTTAGGACAACGGATGAAAATTAGCTATTGTGCTAACTCCGGCATATTTACATTGATTGTCATGTCATCGTCAACATTCTGTCATGTTGATTAATATGCATTGTCCTAATTTTAAATAAATAAATAAATAAAATGATTAGTCCAGTTTTATAGCGTTTGATGTACTCTTCTTTGTTTTAAAAAGGAACATGCGTGAGAGTTTGCATGAACGTTTCTGAAGTCGGAATTGTTTCTATAGATCGTGTTCAGTTGATCTGAAGAAATAAAATACAAAACAAAACCAAAGTGTTTGTTATCATAAAGTGTTTAATTTTTGTGTGGATTGTGTTACTTGAGTTTGACACTAGGCCGATCACAATAACAAATTTTGCTGGGCGATTGTCTCAGAAATTATTGCGATAAACGATATTGTTTGAAATTTGACAATAATTAGTAATTATAGTAAATTTAAGAAGAAATGTTGGTCATTTGTTTTGTGTAGTACCTTTTTTGACCACTGTATGGCAGTATAAGACTGAACTGAAGGATGGATAGTGAGGGAGAAAGCAGCATGTTTCTAAGAAAAGTGGGAGGGAGGCCCCTTGACGTGACAAGGGCTGTCTCTCCTTCCTTTTGTTCCAGTTCTCAAAATGGTGCACGCTCGGTGTGGTTTGAGCACTTTAGCATTTTACACACAAAACTTTTAATAATAAAGATAAATAGTAAACAAGTTCTCAGCTTCTTTTTGCAGAGAAATACAACTTTTTACACAAAAGCCACTGGTTTCAACCATGAATTTTGGAACTTCGACAAGACGTTGGTATTTTCCCGAGGTCAGACTATAGCTTAGCTCGTAGCTTAGCTTCTCAGTTTAGCTGCTTTTAACGATCCAAAAACGCAATTTTTTAAAGAGGAAGGGAGGGGTCAGTGAAGAGCACCGGAGTTGAACCTTTTGCCATCCAGTGTCTTCAGTAGAAAGAGACGAAGAAATGATAAAGCTGATAAATGAAAATGAGGTCGATAATTTAGTTTTCATTAATTATGCAAATAATTGATTTATTGTTTATCGCGACAGGCCTGTTTGTCACATGTACTTTTTAAAGTTAAAGACTAAAAA
Organism: Garcialebias charrua; assembly: GCA_038048925.1. Lineage (NCBI taxonomy): Eukaryota > Metazoa > Chordata > Actinopteri > Cyprinodontiformes > Rivulidae > Garcialebias > Garcialebias charrua. The sequence continues at coordinate 49,230 of JBBPBX010010243.1, read as the reverse complement.
GACTACAGATTTCTAATTTAGTTGAAGGCCTGAAGGTTTTCGTTTATTAATTTCAAAAAATAAAGAATTTTTAATGGAATAAATTTACAAAAAAAATCCTTCCTGTTGAATTGAACGCCTTTTTGACTTCCTGTTAAAGTTCTAGTCGAGAGAAACCGTTGTACAGAAATTTACAGAAAAGGTTACGAGTGTAACGAGATCAAAAAGCTGCGGTTTAATTTTTATCATGAGTTACTTGGTAAAACCTGGACAAAACAGTTCTGTGTTGTGAATCACTCTCAGCTACTACCACACCAGCATTTAGCTCCATATTGTTAAAATGTCTGAGTTGGAGCCATTCTGTGTCTGCAGCGTGAGCTGCTTGTTACCACCAGAAGTAATTCAGTTGTAGAGGTCAACTCTGTGATTACTTCATGCAAGCTTCATTTATTCTTTAATTCTTGAGATATTTTGCTAACAGTGCACACGTGAGTAAATACATTATTGCTCTGGATAAGAAACGTTTGACACAAATTGTGTCGTAGCTGCTGTTTTACAACCGTGTCTGTTCTGTCAGAAGTTACGTCACTCTTGACTTTATTCTCGTTTTATGGCCGAACATCAGGGAAGCTTTAAAAGAAATCAGACGAGGTTTCATTAAAGCTGTCACTTTTCTTTGTCTTGACACAAGTTATCTGTTCTTCATCTGACCCAACGCTCGCAGAACTCTGAACAGTTGTTTCTTTTCTCACTTCCTGAACGGTTCTAGAGATGGTTTCTTCTCGACGCTGACCACGTCTGATTTACGTAAATGTCTAAAGGTGATTGGTTAGGAAGTGGAAACGGACCTGCCTTAACGGGTTAAACATGTCGGTTCAGTCAGGTGTGGAACCAGAACTTAAGAGAGAAAAAAAAAGAGTAGCATTTGAGTTTAAGATTTATTCAATAATTAAATAAAAAAATAGTTCCGTGTCACATCTGCTGAAACATCTTTTGGAACTATGAACACAGAGTTTCATTTTTGATTGTAGCAGATAAGAGATGAGCAAACAGGTTAAAATAAAAACAACAGATCATCCAACAATAGTAGAAAGATACTCGGTCCTCCAGGATAAAAAAGCTGATTACATCTCAACACATACAATATTTAATTTAACCTAAAATTCTTTAAAACAAATTTAAATATGCAATCTCTAACAGATGGAGAGTAAAAGAGCAAACGTACCGCAGCAGCAGTCGGCCCGTTGCTTCAAGGAACAATGACGATTATTACTTTGTCTAGAGCTTTCTTACTGAAAAAGGGGGCTCCTGACAATCTGGTGACACATCCTTGACCTTTAAGGGTCAAAAATCTTTTGTTTACCAGCAGCGAGCAACGCTTCGCTGTTTTGGAAAGTGATCATTTAATGGGAAAGAAAAAAAAAACGAGCCAAGCGGCGGAGCAGTGGGAGTACTGGGTGTTATGTGAATGCTGTTCAACCACAGCAGAAGGGGAATAACAGCCTGACAGGGACTGCAGGCCATGAAACTGACACGGCACAAACACGTCCAACTCCTATTGGAAAGTTCTGATCTAAAGGCGACATGCACGGTCTGAAGAACAAAATGTTCCTCTGGGCAGGTGAAGTACCTGCTCTGAGCTGCAAAGGCTGTTCGATTAAACTCGATTTAAAATGACACCGGAGGCTTCCTTTACAAAGACTTTTCCATTATTAGGAAGTGTTACCTACGTCTACCATTTTGTTTTAAAGTATGTTCACGCTTTTTCAACAGTCTCACAAAACCACGAGTACTTCCCAAGACTTGTGTAATCAAAGCAATAAAGCTATTCATGGCTCGTGGTTGGGGTTTGCTCGTTTAAATTAAAAGTCTAGCGTTCCTTAAATGGATGCGTATCGCCCTTTGATGCCAGTTTTAGACCGAATATCTTTTGTTGAGAAGAAATTAGTTGAAGCTTTTTGGGTCAAACCTTAGAAATGCTCACAAACAAGTCGGGTCATCTGGACAGATACCTTATGGTTGAAACGCTTCGTCTTTCATCCGAAAAACGTCATCAGTCTGAGGCCTGCCAACAAACTCACTCGTATAAATAGCACCTTTTAAAAGTGTATTAAGCCAGTCTGCTGGGGACTTCCAGAATCTAGCTTTTCACATGTAAAAGGGGGACCAACAGTCTAACAATCGATTGTCAGTGCCCTGATGGCCGCCTGCTATTCACCGAACCAGCCTGAGGACAACCTGGCCAAAGGGGTTCAAAAATGTCCTGATAAATAAATCAACAAAATGTACAGTCAGGTCATCTGGACAGATTCTAGAAGAATAATGAGCTTATATGAGGACACTTATAAATGCTCAGTTTTCCACCATACAGTAGTAGTGTGGGAGTGGTGGCGCAGAGGTTAAGAAGGTGAGCTTGTGATTGGAAGATCGCCGGTTCAAGCCCCGGTACCGACAACATCAAAGATGTGGGTGGGATAAGTGAAGCGGTCACACCTGTCTCCACCCTCATCTGCCCCACTCTGGGCCCTTGAGCAAGGCTCTTAACCCACACCATCTGCTCCCCTGGGAACCTTAGATATCAGCTCTCTGCTCCACACAGAGGACTGTGGTTGCTCGGTGGTCTGTGGTTGTGTCAGGAAGGGCATCCGGCGTAAAAACACTGCCAAATCTTCGTGCGACTAGATCGCTGTGGTGACCCCTAACGCAGGGAAAAGCCGAAAGAAAAAAAAAAAAAAAAAGTAGTCCCTCTTTTATCGCGGGAGATCCGTACCCTGAAGGACTGTGATAGTAGTACAAGTAGTAGTTTATTATTTATAGGCCTGTCATGATAACAATTTTTGCTGGGCGATTAATTGTCTCAGAAATTATTGCAATAAACGATAATATTGTTTGAAATTTAACAATTGTCAAATAGATATATTTATAAGGCGTTTGAAACCCTTCCCACACTCTTGCAATATTCTAAACAATGTTTCTAAACTCTAAACCAGGGCTATTCAACAAAGTTGCTCAGGGGGCCACAGTTTCTGAAAGCCAGCAGCTCGGGGGCCGGACAACCAGCGATTAAAATCATTATGTAAATAAACCAAAGTTTACAATGATCTGTTATCTTTTAAATGTATTTATTGTATTGCATTGAATCATACATGCCATAAACAAAACTCAGAACCTACTTCTCCGCTCTGCATGGAGAACAGCTGATCAGCTGCAGGAGGAGTTGGCTGCACAAAGGTGCAGCAGGTGCTAAATCATTTTTAAATAATCTATTTTAAATAAAAATTACATGCCCATCGTGCGGCTCATCCATCAATCAGCCAGTTGTGCATGTACAATCTTACAAGTATTTTGAAAAGCCGCGATAGAGCGAGTCCGTGTACAACGTACCGTGAAGTAGCGAGGGACTACTGCACGTCTTAATGGTTGCTTTCTGAGTTTCATTCAAACCTGTCCAAAGGTTCAAGATATTTTAGTAACAGACGGTGTTGACAGCACCGTTGATGCCACGGTTTTAAGAACAGACAGGTTCAGGTGTGTAGTGCTCAGGGTGTGTGCCATGGATGACTCTCAGCTACTAGCACACCAAACTTTAGCTCAGTATCTCTAAAGTTCACTTGAGTTGTAGATATGTTGAGTTTGTGAATGTTGATTAGCTGCTATGGCCGTCGTGAACTATAGGACGACTCCATATCAGTTGTAGATCAGCGTACCTCCAGTGATTACTGATGGATAAAAAATATCCTCTATTCATTTTATATTATTGAAAGAAACCACATTCGAGGACTCGAGAAACTTTTTAACTGGTTTTACTTGCAAGGGCAGACTTTTACTACAGGTTACACAGATGTACAGAAGATCATGGAGCCCGGTCATGAGAATCTGCCACGGGCAGTGTGCGAGAATTGTTTTTATAAACTTATCAGCTCTCACAGGCTGATGACCTCAGCCACCCAGCTGCACACGCAGGATCAAATCAGCTCCTCGTTCAGCTCTCTCAGACAGAGAAAAGAGCTCTGATAACTCAAACACATGGTTCATGGGCAGTTAACGTTCTCAACCATAGTAGTTCAAACATCCATAAACCTGGACTAAAATCCCCTGACAGTTGCTGTTACATTTAATTAGTTTCAGTCCATGTGATTTTTTTTTTAACAGAGTTGACTCCAATATTAAAAAGCAAACTTTAAAAAAAAATGCACACTGACTTTGCACAGTATTTGTAAAACTGAGTTAACATTGGATCTTTGTCTTAACGATAATTTACGCTCGTTATAAAACAAATCTACTTTGTGTAATGTTTTTGATTCTCTTCTGATCTTGAGTTTTAATGTTAGGACTCGGGTTTATCACAGACTTGGAGAATATCGGGTCAGAAGTCACTGAGAGCCTGTTTGATTCTTCAGTTCACTCAAAGCGATCTTCAGATCTGTGTTTCGTGTTTCACCTGGTGAGTTTTGCACTTTCAACTTCAACAAGGTGGACGGGTTTGAGTCATGGAGGTAAAACAGCCCAGACGTCTGAGAACTGGCCTTTTGATTTGGCTCATCTGTAGCAATTCCAAGTTTCGTCTCACCAACTTAAAATTATCCTGCTGAGGACGTATAAATCATACGCGCTCAAGACTAAAATAATGTAATAAACAATTGTTTAAAAAAAGACGTTAGTGTTGTGGAATTCTTTTCTCCAAAACATGGATTTCAACTTGAGGGAAAATGTCTCAGATTTTCCACGAGCGCTCCATGTTGTCTGAAACGGGTTATCACAACTTTCACAACCAGTCGTAAGCATCCTCAAAAATAATAGACGTCTGACGGTTCGGAAAGACACGTCAGCACGTATCCTGTTTTTATTTTAACAAGGTTCGAACGTTTTGGACAAAAACAGAGATTTCCGCTGCATGTTACAATCAATCAGAGCATCTTTCCTATAAGAAGATAAAAAAATGTAGATAAATAAGTCTGCTCAGTTTTGTCTGAACCAAGTTCAAGTCAAAAGCCAAAGTGAGAGTGACTTTTACGGAGTTGCTCATCTGAGTTTCACACGAGTCATTTCTGTTTACAGTAACATAATCCAGATTAGTCAAAACCAACTTAGTCATGACTCTTTACCATGTTATGCTTTGAAAGATGCAACGCAGTGAAAATTCATAAAAACCCTCAAAAGTTATAATTTCCTCAACAGCCTAGTTTGAATAAGTACAAATGCAGATAAACTGGTACCATGCAGTGTGCTGCCCTCCCCCGCCCTCTGCGTAATGTCGGCGTCATTATGTGCTTGTGTGCAAGATTTTTTTTCATTACCACATTTTTGACCTTCAAGCAGAGGTCAAAAATGTGTTAGGAATTTTTTTGTCTCCAAACCCTATGTGTCATTTTTCACCACTTTTATTGTCTGTCCAACAGATCTCACTTGTAAATGAGTCTTCGAGGCTCAATGTGACTTATCTGTTTAAATAAAGGTTGAATAAAAAAAAGGGCAGAGGTGACGGAGCAGGCCCAAGACTTTGGAACGGGCCCCCTCCCTCTCGGTTTTCAAATCCCGTTTAAAGACTCACTACTATTCTGTTGCTTTCAACACCAGATGATCTGTGTTTTGAACTTGTTTGCTTCACATAGATTGGTTGTTATATTTATTATCTGCAACGTTTTTATGTCTATATTCTGATTTTACTTCATTTTGTATGTTGCTTTGTGTGTTGCCTGTTTTTCTGTTTGTGCTGTTTCTGTTTGGTTGGCCTTGTTGCTGTTTTAAGTGCTCTATAAAATAATGGTAATGGTGGAGAGACTGACTCCAACATCTTCTGTGCAGCCTTCACCACTCTCTGCAGAGCTTTCCTCTCTGCAACTGTGCAGCCTCCATGCCACACGTTGATGCTGGAGCACAGGATGCTCTCCACTGCACACCTGTAGAAGGAGGTGAGAACTGGGCTGCTCAGACCAGCTCGTCTCAGCCGTCTGAGGAAGTAGAGTCTCTGATGACCTTTCTTGATCAGGCTGGTGGTGTTGTTGCTCCAGCTGAGGTTATCATTCAAGTGTACACCCAAGTATTTGTAGCTGGAGACCACTTCCACTGCAGATCCTCCTATGTTTCAGTGGGGTGTGGGTGTGTTTGTTCCTTCTGAAGTCCACAATCATCTCCTTTGTCTTCTTCACATTCATGTGAAGGTTATTGTCCTTGCACCAGCTCTCCAGGTGTTCCACCTCCTGTCTGTAGCTGGACTCATCATTGTTTGTGATGCATCCCACCACCGCTGTATCATCTGCAAACTTTACAATATGACAGCCTGGATGTGTGGCTGCACAATCATATGTGAGCAGAGTGAACAGGAGAGGGCTCAACACACATCCTTGAGGAGAGCCAGTGCTGAGGGTTATGGTGGAGGAGGAGAAGTTGTGGATCCTCACTGACTGTGGTCTGAAGTCTAGTACCCAGTTACAAATGGAGGGGCTTAGTCCAAGTGTGGATAGTTTGTCCATCAGAGTTTGGGGGATCATGGTGTTGAAGGCAGATGTGAAGTCCACAAAGAGCATACAGACGTATGTTTGTATTACATTACTGCCTATAGTCATACTACTGTTTACATTCACTGTTTACATTTATTAATACGGTTTACATTTATTACTACTGTTTTACATTTATTACTACTGTTTACATTTACACTACTTTTATATCTACACTACTGCTGATACATATACAGTATTCTCTGACTAGCCTTATCTGTTTTGCTAGTTTTTTGATACTTTGTTAAAAAAAAAAAAAAACTTTTGTTTTTTCTCTCTTTTTTTTCCTTCTATTGTTTATTGTTTGTTTGTTTATTGTTTATTGAAATTCTATCACTGCTGTTCATTGTTCTTTAGTTTTAGCAGGTCGCTTTCGTAAATGAGCCCATGAGGTTCAAAAGATTTACCTGACTAAATAAAGGTTGAATGAATGAATGAATCTAAGGATGCCAAATGTGCCTTATGTGCCTTACTGCATATGCCACTTTGCCTCTATACCAACATCAACTACCTCATACATATACTGTGTACATTAACTCATATGCTGCTGTGCCACTCTTTGCAAATGTCAATGCTAGAACCTTCAGTTTATTTTATAGATATACTTTTTATACTACTATGCAAAAACTCAGGACAGTATTACACTTTTATTATTTCATTTTATGCTTATGTTCATTGGGTGTTTGGTGTTTCAGTGTTGGTGTAAATTTTCATACTTTTATACTACTATGAAAAAACTCAGGACAGTGTTACACTTTTACTATTTTATGCTTATGTTTATTAAATGTTTTAGTGTTTAGATGGTTACTGTTGCACCGAGGGACTGAGAGAAACGCAATTTCAATCCTGTGTATGTCCTGTACATATTGCAGTTCTGACAATAAAGTTGACTTTGAGTCTTTCTGTTCCAGGTGAGAGCAGTGTGGACCACAGAGGAGATGGCGTCCTCTGCTGATCGGTTCTCACCGTATGCATACTGATGAGGGTCCTCGTTGATGTTGATTGTTGTTTTGATGTGGGTCATGACCAGTTTTTCGAAGCATTTAGCGACTAAATAAATACAATATATAAAAATTCAAGTAATGTTTCACAAAGTTATGCTAAAAGTGTTAGATTTGTTGATAACTTTAAAGGGACTATAAATCTTTGCTGTATTTTTTTTATATATTTTTTGCAATTCAGCCTAAAGTACAGTCAGCCTCTGGGTAGTTTGGTATGGCTGTGCACACTGAGCATGAGGAGCTCAGGAATAAGATCATAGAGATCCAAGGTAACAGCAAAGGGCACAAGACCATCTCCAAGCAGCTTCAATGTTCCTGTGACCACAATGACAAGAAAAAAAAGAAATATGAGATTCATGGGACTTTGCCAACCTCCCAGGACATGGACGCACAAGGAAATGCAACCCCATGTTGAGCTCACACACTCCGGTTCGTGCTGCTGTTCGGCGTAGTTTTTATGCTACTGGTGCTAAAATGTTTTTATTAGTTCATAGCTTAGATCTTATCAGTTTTTCTTTTACACACATTTTAATGCTTTTGTTGGATGAAACCCTGCGTACCGTGTCGACAACTAAAGAACCTTGAATCTGAGAGCAGATGGTAAAACCAAATGGAGCCAAGAAAGGTTGGATGGTTTCATTCAAGCTGACCTAAAACGTCAAGGTTCAACTATTTCTGTTCACACCGTTCCGTCACATTCTGGTTCGTACTGGGCTCCGTGGAAGACGACGACCCAGGAGGGCTCACACTTTTGTAGTGATACACCTCGTCTTTGATATTTTAGGGTTCACACCTCTCTGAAACTCTCAGTGTTACACTTGCTTGGAGCTCAAGGAGACAAGTGGACACTATATTTTGTTACAATTATTTTGAATTAATGGACACTAATTAATCAGATTGAACTTTCTCTTTAATGTGTGTTAATTCAGAATTGATCAAACAGTATTTTTGTCATTTCAATGATGATCTGTTACTTGCATGACTTTGACCCTTCTGCTGGTTTATTTCTGCAGAACAAGCAGTCTTTGAATCTAAAGCACAAGGTCAGAGTAAACGTTTAACTTGCAGCTTCTTTTGTGTTGTCTATGAAGTTAGCCATAATATTCTCTGTGCTCACGAGCGGCCATCTGGTCGCTTTGTAAACATTTTTCCTGTTGTCCGTCAAGAGACTTTCGGCCAATAGTCATCGAGGAGGTGGGGAGACCCCACCTCCCCTATAAATGGGCATTTCCTGCATTTTTAGTTAGGTTTTTGGAGAGAACTAACTGACAACCTGCTTCTCTCCGCTGAAAAAGCTGGAGACGTTCCGGTCATGTGTCAACTCGACCCACGTTTTCAGCTGGAATCATAGTAAAGCCTTACTGTGATCCTTTCACTCATTTCTGGAAGAATTTGTTTTCTGAAGTTTTACTTTGAAAGTTCAGCCAGTGCGATTGGGGCCTGTTCCTGCCGGTGAAAGCGTGCTCCCGCTCGTCTGACCCAGTCATACACGCACAAAGTCATCTGGACGTTCACTGGACAACACAGTCCGTTAGCGTCCAAAACTTCTCAGTCCTCACCTCGCAAGACGTCTCGTCACCAGGTAAAGAGGCTTGTTTGTATGCTGCACGTGTCGGAAGTACAGCCGGATCCGTATGGGAAAGCTTGCCACCCTGGTTGTTTTCAAAATAATTAACTTCCGTTAACTTAGCTTCCATTCATCTTCTTCCTCCTATTTCTTATTTTTCATAAGCTTTAATCTGTCAAGTAATGTGCCAACAGTTAAGTTTAAACTGTCTGTTTGTTTTAATTTGAATTCTTGTCAACGTAGTTATTAAATCAGAGCTAATATCGATACAAATGTTTAATGTAAATTTTGTGATAGTTTCAATAAAAGGTCTATTTTTTTGGTAGACCAACATAAGTTGAAGCCTCTCGTGAAATTACATTTTTCCTAATTACAGTAAAAGCAATTTAATATCGGAAAAAGGAAGAACTCGCGCATTGGTGGCAGTTTGTGCAGTTAAACTCTGCTCAGACCTGCGCATCTACATAATGGTGGTCCAGTAAGTGTTTAAATACCTTACGGCATTATTCCATTACAATTGGTGGCCCGTACGGGGACCTAGAACGAATATTAAGTTGTTTTGTGTAGCTTATTGTTGCGGTGTTGTTGGCATAGTTTGCATCCTGTTGTGGACTTATGGGATAGTTTTGGCTGGTGAGTGTCTCAGAGATTGCTAATCGTGGCATTGTCTGGTGCGTTTTTCCGTTAGAATTATTCTTTCTTTCACTTTTGAACGTATGCTTGAAGCGGATGAGTGATAAATGTTGTGTCTGTGTTTGTGAGACGTTCATAACGTGTCGCGAGGCTGCATGCATTTTTCTTCGTTGTGACCGCCGTGTCACGGCTCTGCTTCATGTTTTTATTTTCTGCGGTTTGCTGTTGAAGGTCTGTTTCACACATATGCTGCTCCATTAAGTGCCTTTTTCTGTTACAACGTGTGTTGCCGAGGTTCGGGTGAAACCCACTCCGCTTTTGGACCGGACTTGATCCGGTTCCGTTTGACGTAAAGTCCGTTGTTGTACACAGTTAGCGTGCTGCCTTCTTTGGAAGGCGTGGGAGTTAGCCTGGTTGTGTTTTAGCTCATTGACGGTATTTTCTGCGGTGTAAAAATACGTTTATTTTGTGATAGTGTGTCCAGAACCTTGGGTCGAGCTAATGCTAAAAGCGGTACCGAGACAAGATGGTTTCTTAAAGCGCTGTGATTGGTCCATTGTGTGTCGTGTTCAAGAACGTTGGTTTCTGTAGACTGCTGGTTGTCAGATTCATTTATGTACACATTTCTGACGGTTTATTTGTGTTGTTTGAGTTCTATGCACGTGATATCGTCGAAGACTGGCTTAACCGCGGTGTTTTGCGATGTTTATGACTGTTTTAGAACGTTGAAAAGTCCGTTCCACGCTTTTGTTCGACCGACCATAGGTCCGTGAACACACCGCACCGCTCGAACGGCGCGTCACACGTGGGCGGCGTTAGGTTTGGAAGACACAGTTTCCCATGAACACTTGGGTTTTAGAACTACAGTTCTGTCTTCGCTGTGATTGGTCGATTACGCTGTAAGTGTTGACGCTTGCGCAGTGGGTGAAGCCCCGCTCCTCGTCAACTTTCACTTGCTGCTTGTCCCAGACAAGTTTCAGGCTTGTTTGTCCATTACTGTCATTGAAAAGACTGTTTAAACGCGGTGTTTTTGTGATTTTAATGGGTGGATTGAGTCTGTTGCTCTGTTGACTGCCGATCGCCATGTGACCAGGTCACGTGACGCCGGGAGCTGCAGCTCCTTTATGGGTCTGACCTTATTTCTTTTAAACGAAGTTTAAAAAGTTTCATAGTTCAACCGATTTTGCTCACGTGATTTCGTTTTTGTGAGCCTGGGTTCTAGAGCTTATCACGTTACGCTTTAGATCTGTCTGATTGATGCTTTTCATCCGTTGTTGGATGTCTGTGTGGGCTGAAAGCTGCAGCTTCGCTCACTGGTGATAACAGCGCCTCTATAGCGGTCAGATAGAGAAATTACAGTCGCTGTGATAAACTCACTTCCAGCGCTGTGCCCCTGCTGGTTACTTTAGAAGACGCAGTCTTCCTGTAATTTGTACATGTTGAATGTTCCTGTTTTACACGGGAAACATTTTGAGAATATTGTACACACAGCACCCTTTCATTTGATTTTCACATATAATCAAATGTTGATGGCAGAACAGTTACACAGATTTAATACAGACATGTCTGCTTTTTGATAAAACTTGACACTTTTATCTTAGATTCTGTGCAAAACTAACTGTCTGTCACATTTTATTTTAGACTGCAAGTTTAAAATAACACATGAGGCACCTTTTGTCTTGATTTTCACAAAAATCACACAAAGACAGCTTCCTTTAATTTGATTTTCGCAGAAAATCACATGTTTATGGCAGAACAGTTACACAGAATTCAGACAGACATGTCTGCTTTTTGATAAAACTTGACAATTTTATCTTAAATTCTGTGCAGAACAAGCTGTACTTGGATGTTTTCTGAGCAGCTCATGCAATTTGCATGTTTGTACACTGTGAAATAAGACCCACTTTACTTGATTTTTCACAGGAAATCAGTACAAAGATGGACGTTCTAACAGGTGCATCCTTTGATAGGCACTTAGCTGCAAAGAACGTCCTTCAGGAACCAGGTGAACATCCCCTGGTGTTTTACGACAGGCTCCTCTCTGTTTACACAGGGAATAAAACTGTACCTGGCTTAGAGGAAGATGCGGAGTTTAAAAATCGTTTCACTTTGAATCTGATACCTTTCATAATGAAATGTGTTCGCTTCAATGTTAATTGCAAAGAGAGTACCATGGCAGAAATTAAACAATGTGCTATGGAATTTTTTGACATGCTCGAACAGCGAAAAACACCCTCAGTGGTGTGCCCAGGTCAAAAGGTCACATCCCACTCGCAGGAAGTAGATGAGGTTCCCTCTCCTTCAGAGTGCGAGAGGTCACAGGTTTTTCTTAATAACAAACAACAGCATGGTGCTACGAGTTGTAAAAGTGACTCTGATCGGTTCACGGGGAGTTCTGAACCCCCTGCCCCTCAGGTTGAAAACCTTGAGATGAGCAGAGTACCACACAAGGTAGGTGTTCGCCCTCCAGATGAACCCAGATGGTCCGGATCGAACCAAAAGAGTTCTCTCATGGATCTCACAGTGGGTGAGATTCGAAGGAGGTTGCATGGGAACCGTGAACCATTGAAAGATGGTCTGTCCCGACATGTACCCCCGAGAAGCGGCCCTCCTGCCCCTGCCCCTCGAACTGCACTGTTCGAGACATGCAAAGAGTCACACATGCTCCAGATTATGGAAGCGGCGCCTCCGCGCGTGGACGTGACTGAGATTGTGAGTTGTTTGTCAAATGATTTGAATGTTACAGTGGTTGACCAAGCTGACACAACGTGTGACGTTGTCCTTGATGATAACACAAACAACGTTGTTCATCCTGATGAAGCGACGCGCAGCACTGCCTTTTGCAACAACTCAGTGCACACAGTTGACAACAACAACGTCGGCACTGACATAAATGCTGACAGCAAACAAATTGCTGAAAATCCACATCCTGAAGGTCATGAAGCAGACAGCCATCATGATGCTGACAGCGACGACGCTTACACAGACAGAATCACACGTACACAGAAACGTGTGGAAAAACCTGAATGGTTTCTGTGTAACTTTATAAAAAGGGGAAAAGCTAAGAGAGCTTACCTGCCACTCACATTGGAAGGGGTCCTCGCGCAAGAAGCGCTCCTGGTTAGCGGCTCAGACGTGTCTACCATGTCAGCCGAACTGTTTGAGGAGCTAAGGACCGCCGCTAACGATGTTGACAGGCAAATACCCTTTGTGAAATACACTTATGGTGAGCAACAGGGCCTCGCAAAGACGAGAACAACCCTAATAGCCATGGTTCACATGCAGATTGGCGAGATGTCACTATACCACCCGGTATATGTGTCTGAACTTGACTCACTCCGGGCTCCATTTGTGGTTGGCCAAGATTTTATAAATCGCTTTGAAGCGATTGTAAATTATGGCAATCAGACAATGTGGGCCACAGTGAGCAGTCCACTGCCAATCGTGGTACCTCCCCAAGGTCGGGACACTGACTGTCTAACAACGGGTACCGCTGAGGTCACATGGGATTCCCCAACCGAGACCACAGACCCGGTAAGTGAACCTTCATATACAGAGGAGACAGAGGAGACTCAACAGGTGGACCAGACTCTGGCCCAACATGTCAACCTCCTCTGCGAGCTGACACCTTCAGCACTCACTGAACACTACCTACCACAGGTAGAAGAAGGTGTGGTGATCCATGGGTCACACACCGATGACGCTGTACTGTCCTATGGGACAGGTAATTCGGCGAACATCCAAGCTTGCGGTGAAGTCTTGGTTCAAGGACATCTGAGCCCACGTAGTGACAGTCTACAACACGCTGGCAGTCACTTGGACTTCATTGTTACAGATTTCGAGGACCCCTCCTCAAACAAAAGGGGGACAGACTCACACTTCCTACCACAGGTAGAGGACGGTGTAGAGATCCAAGGATCACACACCGAGATCGCTGTACTGTCCTCTGGGACAGGTAATTCAGTTATCAGCCGAGCTTTCAATGAAACCTTGGTTCAAGAGAATTTGAAGCTAGAGCTACTCAGATATGACATAGTTCTTACAGACTCAAAGAGCACCTCTTCAGTCATGAATTGGGAAGACGTACATCACAACGACAGTGACACGCCTGCGACGGCGCCAACAGTTGTGACACACCTGCATTACGCAGAAAGAGGTAAACGTACAGAGGTACGTTGGCCGAAACCTATAAGGTTCCTGTACAAGGCTCCCCATAAACTGCGCGAACAGCTTAAACTAAACAAAGGCATCCTAACTCGTGCCCATGGACGGACGTCCACACCCGTGTGCGTGGTCCCTCATGACCACAGGGGGGTGATGTTAGGTCATGCCCATGTCAAGGACAAAGATTTCAATAACCCCACAAACGACAAAGAGCTCGCAAACTCACAGACTTCATGGGAAAATAAGGTCATCCAAGCACAGGATAGTAAATAAACTAAACAGTTTAAACTATTCTAGTTGCGAAAAGAAACCGTTCCAACTAGAACTTAGAAACGCTAAGCATAAAACCCACAACAAAAACTAACCTTAACAACCGTTTAAATCTGCAGGATTTAATTGACATCGGTTATAAAGCTAAGAACTGTTTTTCTTGTGTGTGACACGTTGGAATCTGACGACCAGAGTGAGTTTGACGTAGTGAAACGTTGTTTTTAGTTGCTTGATTGCTACTTTTGTTGTTATTGAAGTTGTTATTGTTTTCTGAACACTCCCAGCCAAAAGAGGTTTTGATTGTTGATAAGTTGAAGACTTAAATGGATTTAACTATGCCAACATGCTGTTCATTTTGTTAAAGATCTCAATCTTTGATGAGTCATAGTAGATTAATACTACTTAAGGTACTATAATCTACACTGATCTCCCAATCATTTAGGTAGAACCGATTCGATCGTTTCTATTCTAGATCTATTCATTTTGATGAGTCTCGCCATAGACTTCAAAATTTTTAGGGATTACCAAATCTTGCGTCGTTCGTCTAAAAGACAACAGACATTTAGACCAAACTAGTTTTCATTTTTATTTTTAGTTTAACCTAAACTAAATAATGAATGGAGGAATAGTTTGAAAGAAGAGGCCTTCGTTACAGAAGCCCTCCACATTTCTATAGGTATAGATCCCTATTTCTGATTTTTACAGCATTGATCCACCCCTTAATTGGTAATTGTAGCTGATCTAATCCATGATAGCTTACATACCAGGTGCATATAGGTAAGGCTTAATGTAGAATCCCTATCATAAGCCCACCTAAAACCACATAATTGCATGACACATTGAACCAGGGTGGCACCGACTGGAAGCCATCCAGCCTGCAACCTTCGATGTGGGGACCTGCTGATCCAACGTTGGTCTTCAACCTTCATCCAAGGCCCGCCTCCTCTGCTTCAATCGAGGGATCCCCTCTACATGCTGATTAAAAACCATTCTTGCTGATGAAATCAATAACCCCCATCGTTGTGGATTTACCGTTGTGGATTATAAGACTTTGTTTCCAAGGGATCACAGACTCAGTTTTCCATGGGTTAACAGACTATGTTTTCCAAAGGATTGAAAGCTTACCGCAAAGGGATTACCTACGAACAGTATGGAATTTCCAAAAACATTATGGGAATATAATTTTGAACTTTTTTTGACTTTTTTTTTCCACTTGCTGGATTACATAGAGGTCAGAGACATTCGGTGGTATCCTTTCGGGTTGGAACTCATCTCCAAGGACAGGCGATGACTTCCAAAAAGGGGGACTGTAGTGATACACCTCGTCTTTGATATTTTAGGGTTCACACCTCTCTGAAACTCTCAGTGTTACACTTGCTTGGAGCTCAAGGAGACAAGTGGACACTATATTTTGTTACAATTATTTTGAATTAATGGACACTAATTAATCAGATTGAACTTTCTCTTTAATGTGTGTTAATTCAGAATTGATCAAACAGTATTTTTGTCATTTCAATGATGATCTGTTACTTGCATGACTTTGACCCTTCTGCTGGTTTATTTCTGCAGAACAAGCAGTCTTTGAATCTAAAGCACAAGGTCAGAGTAAACGTTTAACTTGCAGCTTCTTTTGTGTTGTCTATGAAGTTAGCCATAATATTCTCTGTGCTCACGAGCGGCCATCTGGTCGCTTTGTAAACATTTTTCCTGTTGTCCGTCAAGAGACTTTCGAACAATAGTCATCGAGGAGATATAAATGGGCATTTCCTGCATTTTTAGTTAGGTTTTTGGAGAGAACTAACTGACAACCTGCTTCTCTCCGCTGAAAAAGCTGGAGACGTTCCGGTCATGTGTCAACTCGACCCACGTTTTCAGCTGGAATCATAGTAAAGCCTTACTGTGATCCTTTCACTCATTTCTGGAAGAATTTGTTTTCTGAAGTTTTACTTTGAAAGTTCAGCCAGTGCGATTGGGGCCTGTTCCTGCCGGTGAAAGCGTGCTCCCGCTCGTCTGACCCAGTCATACACGCACGAAGTCATCTGGACGTTCACTGGACAACACAGTCCGTTAGCGTCCAAAACTTCTCAGTCCTCACCTCGCAAGACGTCTCGTCACCAGGTAAAGAGGCTTGTTTGTATGCTGCACGTGTCGGAAGTACAGCCGGATCCGTATGGGAAAGCTTGCCACCCTGGTTGTTTTCAAAATAATTAACTTCCGTTAACTTAGCTTCCATTCATCTTCTTCCTCCTATTTCTTATTTTTCATAAGCTTTAATCTGTCAAGTAATGTGCCAACAGTTAAGTTTAAACTGTCTGTTTGTTTTAATTTGAATTCTTGTCAACGTAGTTATTAAATCAGAGCTAATATCGATACAAATGTTTAATGTAAATTTTGTGATAGTTTCAATAAAAGGTCTATTTTTTTGGTAGACCAACATAAGTTGAAGCTTCTCGTGAAATTACATTTTTCCTAATTACAGTAAAAGCAATTTAATATCGGAAAAAGGAAGAACTCGCGCATTGGTGGCAGTTTGTGCAGTTAAACTCTGCTCAGACCTGCGCATCTACATAATGATGGTCCAGTAAGTGTTTAAATACCTTACGGCATTATTCCATTACACCATTGTCAGAGGCCATGAGAATAACATTCATTCAACCTTTATTTAGTCAGGTAAATCTTTTGAACCTCATGGGCTCATTTACGAAAGCGACCTGCTAAAACTAAAGAACAATGAACAGCAATGGTAGAATTTCCTTAAACAATAAACAATAAACAAACAAACAATAAACAATAGAAAAAAAGAGAGATTTTTTTGGTTTGTTTTTTTTGTTAACAAAGTATCAAAAAACTAGCTAAACATTATAAGGTAGACGTATAAAATCATTAGTAACTTTCACCAGTGCAGATTTAGTGGTGAGCTCTAAACCCTAACTGGAACGCCTCAAAAATTATTTCTGCCTAGATGGTTCACACAATTGATTTTGCACAATTTGATTTTCTCAATACATTTTCAGATGTATGTTAATTAGATATAGTTCTAAAATGACAAGATAATGCCATGACATTTAAAATTTCTTACGTGAACTTATTTTAAAATATTTCAAAATAACATCAGATGATGTGCACAGATCTCTCCAGAGGGAACAGCTGTATTTTTTTTTTCATTTACCCTTTATTTATACAGGTAGTCTCATTGAGCCACGAGAACTCATTTTCAAACGAGACCTGTTTAGGGAGCAGGTGGTGGGGGTTAAGGGCCTTGCTCAAGGGCCCAGAGTGGGGCAAATGACGGTGGAGGCAGGTGTGGGTGTTTCACCTTTTTCCACCCACATTTTTTGATGTTGTCAGTACCGGGGCTTGAACCAGCGACCTTCCGATCACAGGCCCACCGTCTCTAACCACTGCGCCACCACTCCCACAATGTATGAACTGAGTGATTTTATCTGAACTCTGCAGTGCCTCTGCAGGCTGGCTGCTCACCGCCTTTGAGTCCCCCCGCCCCGTGCATAATGTTGGCGTCATTATGTGCTTGTGTACGAGATCTTTTTTCACTACCACATTTTTGACCTTCAAGCAGAGGTCAAAAATGTGTTAGGAATTTTTGTTTGTCTCCAAACCCTATGTATCATTTGTCACCACTTTTATTGTCTGTCCAACAGGTCTCACTTGCAAATGAGTCTTCGAGGCTCAATGGGATTTATCTGTTTAAATAAAGTTGAATGAAAAAAAAAAAAGACAAGCTGCTGTAGAGCCTATATCATAATGTCATCGGATTTTATTTTGAAGGGTAAAGGAAGTAAGCAGCATATACGTCTGCAGGAGTAAAAATATGCAAAGTTAGTGGACCTGCTAGGTAAGTATGGTTTTAAAATGCTGTCAAAAGATATTGGTAGCGTTCTTTCTAGGCTTTGCTGTTTAGGTCAGCATTTTTTCAAATAGTGGGCCGCGGTCCCCTGGGGGGGCCACCTAGGCTAGGAAGCTGGAGAGAAGGAGAAGAAAAAAAATGCAAAAATAAAAAAATATAGTAATAATAATAATAATAATTGCCCACTAGGGCAATCTGTATCTGTCATTTCCAGATAAATATTTGAGAGAGACGTTAGATTTCTTTTGTTTTGTTTGTCTGTTCAACAGTTTGTTGAAAAGTTGTTTGTTTTATAATACAGTGTTTACAACATGTTAGTTAATAACATTTTTATGCTCAGCAGTTGTAATAATGAATAGACTATAGTGAATAAAAGTTAAAACATTCTAAAAGTTTATGTTTCTTTACATATTTTGTAGCATTGTTTGTGGGTTTGCGAGGGGGGCCTCGGCCAGAAACTAATACTGTTTGGGGGGCCATGGCATGGAAAAGTTTGGGAACCCCTCCGTCTGTTCATGGCAGCTGGTTGTGGGTTCCTGGTAGGTCACTTTGAGGAGGACTGAGGGTTCCAGGAGTCCAAAGCAGAGCAGGTGAGTTGCATTTGGAGGATGAGTTGAAGGTGAGCGTGGACAGGATGAGAAGATGGTAAAGCTGAGCGGACCTCTGTTGCTGGCTTCCTTCAGAGGAATGAGGATAAGGAAGATCACTGGAGATCTCAATAAGACCTGAATCAGTGTGACGAGTCGCGACTGGCAAAGAGAATCCATGAAAGGGAAGTACCTTGGAGATTTGGCACCAGAAGCCTCCAGTGTCACACAGGGACTTCTGTGGAGGAACACAGGTGAGCTGATGAAGACAGCTTAGATTTCTTCAAACACTTGATTAGGGTTGTAATGAAAGCCGACACTACATCATGCTCAACGGTCCAACGATGAGTCAGGTCAGCAACAAATACCTTTGCAGCCATCACTTTTTAAGAGGCAACAGCTAATGCTGTCAACCCCACCCAGACGAGGAACTCCCTCTCAGACTCATCCTGTGGAGGGAAAATATTAATGAAAATAGTGGGGAGCAGAATAAAAACAGAAATCCTGACACTGCTATTCTGAATTTGAGCTTTCTCAACAAAAAAACTGGGGAGTGTGAAATTTCAGGCTTTTAAACTGAATGAGATACTCCGGTGTACGAGCCAACATCGCATCCTGACTAAACTCATCCCCCCC
>JBBPBX010010243.1:14235-29992 GCA_038048925.1 Garcialebias charrua | reverse complement strand
AGACTTGATATGTTATGGTCACATGCATGAAGGAATGAATTAGAGCGGAACTGACTGGGAATCAGGCCTAAGGCTGCATTGTGGGTTTTAGAGCGCTGAACTCTGAGACCTCCTCCAGTTTGAATTAGATTTGTCCCTCTTGATGAAAATGGCTTCCCATTACCTCTTCTCTGTGTGAAACATGAACATGTTGGTCCTCAAAAGACTGTCCCTTATCCTTAAGGTGCAGGA
The DNA here is from genome assembly GCA_038048925.1 of Garcialebias charrua. NCBI lineage: Eukaryota > Metazoa > Chordata > Actinopteri > Cyprinodontiformes > Rivulidae > Garcialebias > Garcialebias charrua. The sequence continues at coordinate 29,761 of JBBPBX010010243.1, read as the reverse complement.
GGACCGCTGAGTCTTGTTCCTTAGGAGCTGGTTCCATGTGTCTGAGTAGAGGTGGGTTCCACTTCTCCAATAGAAAGTTCTGAACATTCTGTGTTGCACTGAACTGCAGACACTATAGCTGTGTGAGTTTGAGGGCTTTGTCCTCAGGAAGGACCAGCCTCTGTCTGAGAGGCCTTCTAGGTTTGAAACTCATCAGAATGTCGTGTTTGGAGAAAATCTCAGATACTCCAGCAACATATGGGGTGGCAGTGTTTTTGTGAAAATAACAAACCCAGCTAATCTTTTCTGGTTTTTTAAATATTCTTCTATTACGTTTAGCTAGCATATAGCAAGATATAGCTTTCAGCTAGTGTTTAGATATTTTTAGCTAGCATTTTGCTGCTTTTAGTTTGTAGCCAGTGTTCTGCTTTGTTTAGCGTCATGCATTCAGTTTGAACTTCTTCAGCAAATTTCAGCGAGCAGAATCCACACAGAATTTTCACAGACAATGCCATTTTCCTTTATTATTCTTCAGAATTTTGCTATTTTATGTACATCCTACGTGAAAGACCAGTCACTTGCAGAGACTGCTCAGGATGTCCAGGGCATCCTTGTAAAAGTGATTAATATTCTCAATTGATTTTGTCCTGGTAAAATAAAGGTTTAAATAAAAAATAAATAAAAACTCTGGCCCCATAGCACATTTTGTTGGTGACCAATGTTTTATATGTTGTCAGGACAAAATGGCAACACTGAAACATGGTAAAAAAAAGTGTTGTTGTTTTTTAAAAGTTTGAACTAAGATAAAATAGATGTGTATTAGCAACCAAAATAAAACTGATTACCTAAAACAGAAAATATTTTTCCGCTGATTGCAGTGAAAAATCTTCCATTTTCATTTTCTGTCTTCTAATTCTGTATAAACGATCAACGGCTACACAAACAATTTAATCATTCTGCTTTTTGGCTCTTCTCTTACCTCTAAACTCAACATCACACAGGACTACATTACATTGTGACAGGGTAACACCTCCTAGTAGGAGACACAGAAATGTGTTTCACTTGCCTCAGATTCAGAAACGCGCCCTCATCTCAGAGACGTATTCGCATGTCTCCCAGCTTACACTGCAAAAAGCCACCTCATACACTCTCATCTGTCTAATTTCCTTAGGGCCTTTATGTATGAGCAAGATTTTAGATACAGTGAGGTCATCATCAAACTTCTGCTGCCATCATTTGGTTTTTCACATTCCTGCCACTTCCATGTGATAAAAGCCCGACCTCTTGAACATTTGGTGTTCCCAGCTGCAGCGTCAGTTTGTCATATTGGATATGATGGCAAGTCACTCAGAGTGCACTCTGCACTTGGTCTCGTTATGAAGGACACTCACCATTTAAAATCAGTGCATTAACCTGTCAGTCTTTGCAGAGAGCTGCTCCTGGTGGGAGTTTTCATTATTTGTGGCACTTTTTCCACCGTAGGGCTTGGATAAGGTTCGATATTTTGTCCTGTTTGACTGCACATAGCACTCTAATCAGCAAAAAGGCCATGTGATTTACATTCTCTGTCAGTTGTCCCATCTTATATTTCTGCTTCAGACATGGCCAAGGTCACTTTGTGCACAAACATGATATTCTGTCCAGTTTGTCTTATGAGGCACCAGTTAAGTTAAAATACTCCTATATTTTGCCCTTTGTCCCTAAACAGAGAACGACTTTTGACCATGATGTTATGCTATTATAGTACAAACTCTGTGCATGAAATGCTGCATTGAGTCTGTCTTAGTGTGTTTACTTCTACTTTTTAAAAATCTACAGTGTTTACTCTCATCAATCATTTTAGCGCACTTGAATGCAACACCAAGTGTTTATTTGCATAACAAATAGAGATAAAACAGTGACCTCGGCAATCACAGACAGGAAGTAACATTACTGCTACAGCAGTCAAATACAGCTGAACAGAAACTGAGACTTTATTAATACAAGCAACACATTTACTGATGGCAAAATTTGGGCAAGAAAAAAATGTCCAATTTAGACTTTTTTTGTTCACATGCAGACCAAATGTGTAAACCAGAGAGCAGAATGTCATCGCAAGAGGAGATTTAATGTTATCAGGCAGTTGCTGGAGTGCCCAACAGTTAGCCCAAACAGGGAGTCATGGTCGGCAGGTTCAAAGAATGCCTTTAAGATGCAGTATATAGCATTTCCAGCACATTTTAAAGTTTGGTAGGGGTTACATTGTGCATGAGGCCGGTTGTGTCGTTCAATTATCATCCAGTGCAGGATGTGCAAATGTCACAGTGGTCTGATGTCAGAACCAATTGGTACAGAGTATGGAAAGCTACATGAGAGGAAGGTCATCCAAGGCAGGCAGCAAGGGAGGGCTGTTATTTTGTGCACCAAGCATTAAAAAACTTCATTACAGCTATGTATGCTATACAGGCACATGTCAAAGACTCTACAACACCCAGAGTCATTCTGCAGTGTGTCTCAAAAACTGGCATCAACCTGACAATAGGCTCATTTTCTCATTTGTAGGCCATCAACACCAGAGCAGAAACAGTTGTGTTATAGTTGTGCTATTGTTAGGAGGTATGGACTGATAATAAGTGTTTTTGTATTATGTGCATAGATACCATGGATAAGATCACATCTACACACCTTGGGGTGTCTATGAGTGCACACCTAATTCTCCAGCTCCCCGAGCGCTGACTACGGCTGCTCGCTGCACCACCTGGTGGTGGTTGGGTTAAAGGCAGAAGACCAATTTCGTTTGTCAAGTATGGGAAACATACACAGATGACAAATGTGACAAATTATTATTATTATTATTAATTATTATCACTGTCTCATCCTGGACAAACATCCATCCATCCATCCATCCATCCATTCTCTTTTACCCGCTTCTTCCATTTTGGGTCATGGGGGTCGCCGGTGCCCATGTCCAGCAATCACTGTGTGAGGGGCAGGGTACACCCTGGATGGGTTGCAAGTCCATCACAGGGCCACATTACGGTGGCCCTAAGGTGTAAATGAACAACATTAAAAAAAATGGAATTACATTTGGAAAAACCCAACAAAAACAACAAAAACACAACAACATTTGAAAAAACGAAATTACATTTGGAAAAAATGAAATTACATAAGAAAAAAAACAGAATGAAATTTGAAAAAACGGAATTACATTAAGCCAAAGTGGAAGTGGCCGGAATCACATTAGAAAAAACGGAATTACAAATGTAATTCCGTTTTTTCCAAATGTCATTCTGTTTTGTCAAATGCAATTCTGTTTTTTCCAAATGTCATTCTGTTTTTTCAAATGTAATTCCATTTTTTCCAAATGTCATTCTGTTTTTCAAATGTAATTCCGTTTTTTCCAAATGTCATTCTGTTTTTTCAAATGTAATTCCGTTTTTCCAAATGTCATTCTGTTTTTTCAAATGTAATTCCGTTTTTTCCAAATGTCATTCTGTTTTTTCAAATGTAATTCCGTTTTTTCCAAATGTCATTCTGTTTTTTCCAAATGAAATTCTGTTTTTTCCAAATGTCATTCTGTTTTTTCAAATGTAATTCCGTTTTTTTTTTCTAATATGATTCGGGCAACTTCTGCTTCGGCCACTTCCGGTTTGGCTTAATGTAATTCTGTTTTTTCTAATGTGATTCCGGCCACTTCTGCTTTGGCTTAATGTAATTCTGTTTTTTTGTTTTTTTTTCAAATTTCATTCTGTTTTTTTCTAATGTGATTTCGCTTTTTCAAATGTAATTTCGTTTTTTCAAATGTTGTGTTTTTGTTGTGTTTTTCCAAATGTAATTCTGTTTTTTAATGTTGTTCATTTACACCTTAGGGCCACCGTACCACATAGAGACAAACAAGCATTCACTCTCTCACTCACACCTAGAGACAATTTAGAGTTACCAGTCAGCCTATAATGCATGGTGTTGGACTGTGGGAGGAAACCGGAGTACCCGGAGAAAACCCATGCATGCACGGAGAGAACATGCAAACTCCACCCAGAAAGGCCCCTGGACCAAGATTTGAACCAGGGACCTGCTCGCTGAGAGGCAGCAGCTCTACCAGTTGTGCCCCGTGCTCCTGGACAAACATAACTTAATGAATTTTGAAAGCGTTTGAAATTCATGTTTTCTTAAATTAATGTTAAGTGTAACAATAAGTTAGCTCCTGATCCATTCAGTTCAGTTATACAAACACAAACCAGTTACAGAGTCACTAGAGGATCATTACAACAGACTTACTTAAAGCTCCACTGACATCATCTTTTAACTTTCCATAAAATGGCACAACATATATATATATTAAGATTGACCTCTGATCGTTTTTGCTAAAACAATGTGAAATGAATGAAAATTCCTCTCAAAAACAGTTTAAAATTAGCGCCTTTTTTTTCACACGATAAATACGGGGTTTCCCCGTCGCGCGCTTATGACGTCACTTCAAGACTCGCGTCAAATGCGCACCTTGTTTACAATGGACAAGATAACGCGACCCGTCCAATTTAGCCATCTAAAACTTTATATTTTAGCGGTTTGACTCCAGAGAAGCCAAAGTTATTTCCAGTAAACAGCAGGTTATAATTTTTTTTCAGCTCCTGCTGGTTTTTGGAGACTTTTCACTTCAGGAAGTGAGCAGCTCTGTGAGGTCTTACACAGCAGCTGATATGAGAGTCAGAAGGAATTCTACATGTAAATAGTTTTCACACCACTGAAATGGTAATATATTAGTTAATGTTTCTAATAATTATTCAACATTAATTTATAGTTTAAAAAATTAGTCCCTTTTAAATTATCTGTTAAATATATTATTCTTTTACTTTATTTTGTTTGTGTTTTCAGGTTTCCAGGTCTCCAGTCCATCACCTGAGGCTCTTCCTGAACCACTAGTACAACCCAGACTTTCACATCACAGCAGGTAAGATTGCATCAACAAAAAGAATAGTACTCAACAATATTCTTTGATGTAAATCTGTTGATTTTCTGTGGTTCTGATGAGGGAAGTGACAAAGTGGATGCAGCATTCAGCCCATAATGGACCCAGATGTCCTCTGCGTCCAGACCTACAACACCTGGACATCCAGGAGCGTGCACGAGGAGGTGGTGGAGTCTGAAGAAGTGTACAAGCAGCAGGATGAGGAGAAACTAGACAGATGTCCCCTGCGTCCAGACCTACAACACCTGGACAGGAGGGTGGACGAGGAGGTGTTGGAGTCATTTTTACAGAGCTGATGAAGTCAAACACCACTTGCTGATATTTTTTAAACTCAATTTTTTTTTTATAATCTGTTCATATTAGAACCACTAGACTGAGGAACAGCTTCTACCCTGAGGCTGTCAGACTCATGAATAAATAAATAATAAGAATAAACACTGCAAAATGTCACATCATGTTGATACTGATCTGTTTCTTGTTGCTGCGTTCATCTGTGACCATCTGCTCATAATGACTCATGTTCGTGCTGCTGTTTATAATGATGTTTTTCTACTACATTAGGGCTTAGTGTATTACTAGCTGATGTCTCTCTTAGTTAATCCTAGATGTTATTATTGTTTTTCTCTTGCATTTGTGTTGGATGTAACTGGGACCCTGTGTACATAATCTCGTTTTCAACACATGTACTACATGCGGTGCAAATGACAATAAATTCTCTCTGACTCTGACTCTATTAATGTTTCCCCAGAGGTTTTCATTTATTTGATAATATGGGATGGTTTTATTTTAATAAAATGTTTTTTTCAACATTCACCAATTTTGTTTTTACTAAAGTATGAGCTGTGAGTTGTAGATGAACGAATGAAATTAAAACAGATACACAAATATTCTCACAAAGAATAACTCAACACTAACAGATAATATAGTGTACTACTGTAACTTTATTTACACATAACTACAGAAACACTTGGTTCATTGTTATCCTTTTTTTTTCAAACAATATGTTCATTTGAACAGTCAGAAAAAATATTAAATTCATTGATTCATTTTCATCTCCATGCTCTGTCCAGTTGTAGTATTTCTGCATATTTTGATGTCTTGATGCACAAACGTAGCTTTCTGCAGCATCAGTCCTGATGTTCTACAGATCCTGAAGATGTCTCCATCTGTTCTTTAACAATATCAAGGTTTGTTCTCCTCCACCTGGGTACACTCTTCAGGTGAAGACATTTCTGTGGATTGATGATAAAACACACAGACACACACAGTATATATCATATGCAGTATACTGTATATTAAGACAATGGGTCAAACTAATGTCTTCAGACTCCACCACCTCCTCGTGCACGCTCCTGGATGTCCAGGTGTTGTAGGTCTGGACGCAGGGGACATCTGGGTCCATTATGGGCTGAATGCTGCATCCACTTTGTCACTTCCCTCATCAGAACCACAGAAAATCAACAGATTTACATCAAAGAATATTGTTGAGTACTATTCTTTTTGTTGATGCAATCTTACCTGCTGTGATGTGAAAGTCTGGGTTGTACTAGTGGTTCAACAGGAAGAGCCTCAGGTGATGGACTGGAGACCTGGAAACCTGAAAACACAAACAAAATAAAGTAAAAGAATAATATATTTAACAGATAATTTAAAAGGGACTAATTTTTTAAACTATAAATTAATGTTGAATAATTATTAGAAACATTAACTAATATATTACCATTTCAGTGGTGTGAAAACTATTTACATGTAGAATTCCTTCTGACTCTCATATCAGCTGCTGTGTAAGACCTCACAGAGCTGCTCACTTCCTGAAGTGAAAAGTCTCCAAAAACCAGCAGGAGCTGAAAAAAAATTATAACCTGCTGTTTACTGGAAATAACTTTGGCTTCTCTGGAGTCAAACCGCTAAAATATAAAGTTTTAGATGGCTAAATTGGACGGGTCGCGTTATCTTGTCCATTGTAAACAAGGTGCGCATTTGACGCGAGTCTGGAAGTGACGTCATAAGCGCGCGACGGGGAAACCCCGTATTTATCGTGTGAAAAAAAAGGCGCTAATTTTAAACTGTTTTTGAGAGGAATTTTCATTCATTTCACATTGTTTTAGCAAAAACGATCAGAGGTCAATCTTAATATATGTATATGTTGTGCCATTTTATGGAAAGTTAAAAGATGATGTCAGTGGAGCTTTAACTCCTCTGTGTAGAACCTCGTTTTGTCAGACCTCTTTTTCATATAAAAGCACAACATTATGGAGCTTAGTGCCCCCATATGTAAAAGCTACAACTGAACTTAAAAACTCTGTTGACTAAATTTTGGCTAAAGGAAAATCCAATATGTGATAATTTTTAGTATTCATATTTAATGGATGAGAAAGTCTTTGTGGGAGTGTATGTATTAGTCAGTTAGTATTTATTTACAATTTTACTATGTTAGCTGAATGTGTGAGGATGGGGAGGTATTGAGGATGTGCAAGGATGTTAATATAAATTTAGAGGTCATTTGTGAATATGTAGGGAGGAAACCTTTTTCTATTTTCATTGTATCTAGATTTTTAAATTGTTTGTATTTTAATGTATAGATTTTATTATATGAATTTGGAGGTTGTTAGGTTGATTACATGAATATGTAGGCAGGAAAATATAAGTATTCCTACTGTATTCTGATTGATAAATTAGATGTATTTTAATGCGTAGAAATGCTAAACTAGGGACTGGAATTGCGAATTAGCTTTAGCTATATATGCTATGTGCAACGCGTCAATCACAGTCTTGATCTGTTCTGTCTGTGTGCATTGTCCCTGTCAAATTAATAATAATAATAATTAAACCATGTGTGAAAAGCCATAGAGTCTGACATTAGGTCACTTCTGGTTGTGATTTGGACCCTGACTGCACATCACTCCATCCATGACATCCTACAACCACATCTCTTAAACCCTCCTGAGACAGAACCCTGGAACATTTCTCCCACATAACATTTGTGTACCTTTGGAACACCTCCATCATGTTGAGGTCCATCTGTGGCCATTCTGGTCCCATCATCTTTGGTTGATCCAATGTGTGGGTCAGGATCTTGACTATCCTCCAATGGGTTTCAGTAAAACTGATCTGGGAATAAATTTAAAAAAACTTCAAGACATCCAGAATTTACCATGTCCTGAATGATTGAAAATCTTCACCAGCATATTGCAATGCACAATCCGGGATTAGTTTTAGTAACACTTGTGTTACCCTAAACTGTTTTGTCTTTAACCCATTCTGTTAGAAAGTCTCGCTTAAAACAGTTTAATACTTTCAACCTTAAGAAATTATATTAAAAAAAAACACAAGACTCTGTAAACATGCATTGGTTTCCATTAATGTGACAACTGAATGTGAGTCGTGTGAATTACACAATCATATGCTTTTCCATGACATTTTGCTACAGCAAATTGACTAGGTCACCCCCACTCACACACTCACAAGTCACTTTGAACATGGCACAAGTGTGAACTGTTGAATTCACTTCAATGGACCGAGTCACACAGCTGAGGTCAACTAATTTGGTCTTGGACAAGGAATCTGGCAGATTGTATTATTTAGGCTACCTCCTTGAGATGCAACATGTGTCCCACTTTCACAGAAGTGTCAGAAAAGCAGAGCTGATAAACACAAAGGAATAATTCCACGTGAAGGAAAGGTGTGACGGCTTACAAACTGGGACATGTAGAAAACAAGAATAAGAAAAAAGGAAACAGCAATCACAAAACCACATATTAATCCAAAAATTTACATGAAGTTCACATGACAGTTTATATTCTGAAAAGAATCACTTGAAACATGTTTGAAGACCAAGAAAAAATCAGAGACAATATTTGTTGTGTCTAAATAAAGGTTTTGATTTTGTTAATGAAGACTGTTGAGCATTCATCTATTTTTAGTTCAATATATTTTAAAACATGTCTATGCTCTACAGCAGGAGCTGAAATTTCCCCCAAAAAAGTGGCAATGAGGACCGCAAACAGCTACAGTACCAACAATGCTGAAACAAACAGACAAACTGGTTTAAAGAACTGTGATCTAGTACCCTGCTGTCCCAAAACACCTGTTTTCTATATGTGTCATTCACCTAGATATACATTGTCAGGCAGTGGAAGAAATATTTCTTGAACCTTCTCAATCCCACCAGCATGTTTTCCATGGAGGATGGTGTTAGGGGACTTAGGGGTTGGTCCATTTATGTGGCAGGATTCTGGGGATGGATTAGATCCGCCCTGAGATCCTCAAAACAGTGGACGCTGCTGGGGTGTCTTGTTTGACATGATTTTGCAACATTTCATGGACATTGGGGGCAGTGTCAGTGGAATGGCAGACTGGGATAATGGTTCCCCTCTTGAAAATGGGGTACCAGAGTGTGTATTCCAATTACATATTATTATTAAATATTAGATAGTAATGGTGGACTACTGTTACTCCACCTTTACAGCTATCTTGTTTGTTTGTTTATCCGAGGTTAGCTCACTCTGGGTTAGGCGGAGCGTTCTTACTGTTCATGTAAAATATTTGACAACATTATTATATAAAAAATTATATAATAATGGGGAGAGCGTGGCCAGACAGCATCGGATGGTTGTGTGTAGAATGACTGTTGTTGCGAAGAAGAGAAAAATAGTAAAATCAGAGAAGAAGACCAAATGGTGGAAGCTAAAGAAGGAAGAATGTTGTGAGAAATTCAGAGACGAGCTGTTAAAGGCTCTGGGTGGTAAGAAAGAGCTTCCAAGTGACTGGGCTACTACAGCAACAGTAATTAGAGAGACAGGTAGGAAGGTACTTGGTGTGTCATCTGGACAGAGAATGGATGATAAGGAAACCTGGTGGTGGAATAGTGAAGTGCAGGATGCCATTCAAAGAAAGAGATTAGCCAAGAAGAAATATGACAGTGAGAGGACTGAAGAGAGGAGACAGGAATATAAGGAGATGGGACATAGAGCAAAGAGGGAAGTAGCTAAGGCAAAGCAGAGGGCGTACAATGAGTTGTATGGGAGACTGGACACTAAAGAGGGCGAGAAGGACTTGTACCGATTGGCAAGACAGAGGGATCAGGCTGGAAAGGATGTGCAGCAGGTTAGGCTTATTAAAGATGGGAATGGGAATGTTCTAACAAGTGAGGAGAGTGTGATGGGAAGATGGAAGGATTACTTTGAGGAGCTAATGAATGAAGAGAATGAAAGAGAAAGAAGAGTGGAGGTCATAGAAACTGTGGACCAGGAAGTGGGAAAGATTAGTGAGGGTGAAGTCCGGAAAGCTCTGAAAAGAATGAAGAAGGGGAAGGCAGTAGGACCTGATGACATACCAGTGGAGGTTTGGAAATGTCTTGGAGAGGTGGCAGTGAGGTTTTTGACTCAAATATTTAATGGAATATTTGAGGGTGAGAAAATGCCTGAAGAATGGAGAAGAAGTGTGCTGGTTCCCATTTTTAAGAACAAGGGTGATGTACAGAGTTGTAGCAACTACAGGGGAATTAAGTTGATGAGCCACACGATGAAGATCTGGGAGAGAGTTGTGGAAGGAAGGCTTAGACAAGAGGTGACTATCTGTGAGCAGCAGTATGGTTTCATGCCAAGAAAGAGCACCACAGATGCCATCTTTGCTTTGAGGATGTTGATAGAGAAGTACAGAGAGGGTCAGAAAGAACTCCATTGTGTGTTTGTGGATTTAGAAAAAGCATATGACAGGGTGCCAAGAGAGGAGGTGTGGTATTGCATGAGGAAATCTGGAGTGGCAGAAAAGTATGTTAGACTGGTACAGGACATGTATGAGGACAGCAGGACAGTGGTGAGATGTGCTGTAGGAGTGACAGATAGCTTCAAGGTGGAGGTGGGATTGCATCAAGGATCGGCTCTGAGCCCCTTCTTGTTTGCTCTGGTGATGGACCGACTAACAGATGAGGTCAGGCAGGAATCCCCATGGACTATGATGTTTGCAGATGACATTGTGATCTGTGGTGAGAACAGGGAACAGGTGGAAGAGAACTTGGAGAGGTGGAGGTATGCACTTGAAAGAAGAGGAATGAAAGTCAGTCGTAGTAAGACAGAGTACATGTGTGTGAATGAGAGGGAGGCCAGTGGAACAGTGAGGCTACAAGGAGCAGAGGTCACAAAGGTGCAGGACTTCAAGTACTTGGGGTCCACTGTCCAGGAAAATGGGGAATGTGGTAAAGAGGTGAAAAAGAGAGTCCAGGCAGGATGGAGTGGATGGAGAAAAGTTTCAGGAGTGATTTGTGACAAAAAGGTGTCAGCAAAGGTCAAAGGAAAAGTTTACAAGACAGTGGTGAGACCAGCTATGTTGTATGGTCTGGAGACAGTGTCATTGACAAAAAGACAGGAGAAAGAACTGGAAGTGGCAGAAATGAAGATGCTGAGGTTCTCCTTAGGAGTGACAAGGATGGATAAGATCAGGAATGAGATCATCAGAGGTACAGCACATGTTGAACAACTGGGAGATAAAGTTAGGGAGGCCAGACTGAGATGGTTTGGACATGTCCAGAGGAGGGACAGTGGTTATATTGGTAGAAGGATGTTAGAAATGCAGCTGCCAGGAAAAAGACACAGAGGAAGGCCAAAGAGGAGATATATGGATGCAGTTAGAGAGGACATGAAGTTGGAGTGAGGACAGAGGATGCAGAGGACACAGTGAGGTGGAGGAGGATGACTCGCTGTGGCGACACCTGAAAAGGGAAAAGTCGAAAGAAGAAGAAGATTATATAAAAAATTCCTGAATGTTGTTCACACTGTATTAATGCTGCATGTTTGTCTCTTGACTCTGCAATTGGGTAAGGTTACAGTAGACCTAGCTCACTACTGGCGTTTTAATTAGGTATTTTAATAATAATAATAATAATAATGTCTTTGTCTGTCATCTGTGTATGTTTCCCATACACAGACGAAATTCGTCTCTGCATTTAACCCAACCACCACCAGGTGGTGCAGTGAGCAGCCAGAAAGCGCCCGGGGAGCTGGAGAATTAGGTGTGCACTCATAGACACCCCAAGGTGTGTAGTGGCCGGGGCGCGAACCCGCGTCCTTCGGGTCCCAAGTCAAAAGCCCTGCCACTACACCATCTTTAAGTTACTAGCAATGATGGATGGTGATCATATTGCTTTATGCTAGGACATTGGTAAGAAGTAGTGATTACAGTATTATTATCGTTTCATATACCGTAGGCTAGTGATTTTTTGCCTAAAAATTAACTTAGGCTTCACTGTGTTTCTTAGACTGTGGCTAGGATGCGTGAGAGAAGCGGTGTGTGCTTTATTCACACAAGGAGAGCTGTTGGTCAGGCTACTTCTTGTTGTGCCTACAACTCTAAAATAGTTATTGAATCAAGTGTTACTTGTGTAGGTAAACCTAGATGTTAACAACCCATTAAAATTCACTAGAATGCAGAAAATGGTATCTATTTAATTCAAAATTTTCTGGGGAAGGACATCCAGACCCCACCTACCAGTGTGTCCCCTTCACACATTGCAAATGCTTTTCCTGCCAAGAGCCATTGTCAACACTGGGGGGCAAAGCATCCCTATCGGGCATGTTCTAGTACAGACCCTGATATAATGTTATAATTACATGATTTTTATAATAATAGGTCATGATCTAAAGTGGGCCAGTCTGAGGCAGAAACTCCACGGCTGAAAATGAGTCCCACTCCAGCCCTGGCACAAGATCTTTGTTTTAAATCTTTGGCATGCTTGATGGTGGGTTGTTTGCTTTATTTTTTAAAAATCCATCCATCCATTATTTTTATCGGCTTCTTCCATTTTGGGTCGCAGAGGTTGCCAGTGCCCATGTCCAGCAATCACTGTGCAAGGGGTGGGGGGCACCCTGGGCAGGTCTCCAGTCCATCACAGGGACACATAGAGACAAACAAACAGTCACTCTCTCACTCACACCTAGGGACAATTTAGAGTTACCAATCAGTCTAACATGCATGTTTTTGATCTGTGGGAGGAAACCAGAGAACCCAGAGAAAACCCACGGATGCACGGAGAGAACATGCAAACTCCACCCAGAAAGACACCCGGACTGGGATTTCAATTGGCAACCTTCCCGCTGAAAGACAGCAGCTCTACCAGTTGCACCACCGTGCTGCCTTATTTCAAGAAATGCTATTTCATTTTTACTTCTCCATCAATCTGGTTTCAGGAAAAAACACAGCACAATGACTGCTTCTCTGAAGGTTCTTAATGACGTTGTTGAAGCATTGGATGCTAAGGATTATTGTGCTGCACTTTTCTTAGACCTGTCTAAAGCTTTTGACACTGTGGATCATAACATCCTGTGTCATTAGCTTTCAGAAATCGGTTCCTCTGATCACACCATTGGTTGGTTTTCTAATTATATTTCCGATCGGAGGCAATGTGTTCAACATAACGGTACTTCTTCCAGTTATTTAACAGTTAAAAATGGTGTACCACAAGGCTCAGTCTTAGGACCAACCCTCTTTACAATCTACATAGCTAATGTAGGTCAGAGCATCCCTGATGCATCCTTACATTTCTATGCTGATGACACAGTTGTTTACTGTCGAGCTAAAACAGTAGTTAAGGCTTTCCAGTTTCTGCAATCCGCTTTTGACATCATCCAGTCAGATTTGTTCCGTCTCAAACTTGTCCTTAATGCTGATAAAACAAAAGGGATGTTTTTTTAAAGTAGGAAATCGGTCCCAGCAGATCTTCCTCTGATTTTATCCTCAAATGGTGTCCCTATTGAGTTTGTTGATTCCTATAATAATTTGGGTATCCTGGTCGATTCACATCTCTCTTTTAAACTCCACGTGGAAAACTAGTAAAGAAACTGAAAGTTAAACTGGGTTTCTTTTTCAGAAATAGATCATGTCTAACATTGAATGTTAGGAAACGCCTTGTATCTGTGACTTTCCTTCCCTCCATTGATTACGGTGACATTATCTACATGAATGCTCCTACAAGCACCCTGCAGATGTTGGATGTTGTCTATCATGGTGCACTAAGATTCATAACTGGCTGTGATTATCATACCCACCACTGCACCCTGTATTCACTGGTTAACTGGACATCATTAACCTCACGCAGACTCTTCCACTGGTACATTTTCATCTTTAAATCACTTCTTGGTCTGCTGCCCTCATACATCTCCTCCTACATGTCTTTGCGTGAGTGCAGCTACAGCATGCACTCTCAGGACATGATTACCTGCAGTGTTCCGTCAGTGAGGACTGAACTTGGAAAAAGTGCCTTCTCCTATTCCGCTCCTGCTTCCTGGAATATCTTACAAAAAGATCTGAAGCTCTCGGCCTTGACCTCTCTAAATGGTTTTAAGAATCTGTTGGAATCCTGGCAAAAACCAATGCAGATATGTTCCTGTCTTTGATTTTATACATCTACCTTATAATATTTTGCTAGTTTTTGATACTTTGTTAAAAAAAATCTGTATTTCTCTCTTGTGTTTTTTCTATGAGGCTGAGAGGTGACCGAGCGTTCTCAGTCGCTGCCCCTAAACTGTGGAACGAGCTGCCTCTGCGTGTCAGACAAACTGACTCACTTCCTGTTTTCAAATCTGCTCTGAAGACACACTTTTTCTCTTTGGCTTTTAACACAGCTTGAATTGTTGGTTTTATGGATTTTAAGTTTTTCTTTTATAGTTTTTTACCGTTTGCTGTTTGATCTGGTAATTCATCACTTTTATGGTATTTGTTGAGTTTATAGTTGTATGCTTGTCTGTGTTGGTGTACAGCACTTTGGCCAACGGTGTTGTTTTAAAGTGCTTTATAAATAAAGTTGTTTTGTATTGTATTGTATTGTCTGTTGTTTAAGGAAATTCTACCATTGCTGTTCATCATTCTTTAGTTTGTAGTAGGTTGCTTTTGTAAATTAGTCCACGAGGCTCAATGAGAATTACCTGACTAAATAAAGGTTGAATGAATGAATGAATGAATGAATGAATGAATGAATGAATGAACTTTGGGTCATGCATAAAATATTTTAAAATTAAGTAATTTAGATAATTAGTGACAAAAACTCTTAGATGAACAAAAAAGCTTAGGAAGACTGGATCAGCTGATGTCTTTCCTATTATTTATGAGTCATTTAAAGCCAAATTTATTTACAAACACAACAAAAGAAAGGACAAAAAGCAGAGACATCCTACATTTTAACAACTTGAATCAGTTTATGATTAACCTTTTGGTACAAAGCAGATCCAGCTGGGAAATTTCCGTCTCTGTGTGGTGAGGTGAGTGTGAGGAGAGTAATGCAGACAGGCCTCCTGAGGCATTTAAAAGGAAACTGAAGGCTCTGCAGTTCCAGGAAATATAAAATAAAGTAAACAACGATTAAATGCTGAATGTGGCTGAAACTAAACTAAAACACAATATGAACAAGAACAAGCCAGGTATACAAAGAAATGACTGAGTTGAAGCGATTTTTGTCAAACCTTAAATTAAACTGAGATGTGAGATTTTGTGCGATGTGTTAGCCCTCAGTGTAACTGTCGTGAATAAGTTCCTGCTATTACACAAGATTTAGCTCAATATTAGTAAAACTAACTGAATGACAAAAAAATATTTGTTATAACAATGATT
>JBBPBX010010243.1:3508-14188 GCA_038048925.1 Garcialebias charrua | reverse complement strand
TTTTTTTTTTTTTTTTTTTTTTCTTCTTTCGGCTTTTTTCCCTGCGTTAGGGGTCGCCACAGCGAACTGGTCGCACGAAGATTTGGCAGTTTTTACGCCGGATGCCCTTCCTGACACAACCACAGACCACCGAGCAACCACAGCCCTCTGTGTGGAGCAGAGAGCTGATATCTAGGGTTCCCGGGGGAGCAGATGGTGTGGGTTAAGGGCCTTGCTCAAGGGCCCAGAGTGGGGCAGATGAGGGTGGAGACAAGTGTGACCGCTTCACTTATCCCACCCACATCTTTGATGTTGTCGGTACCGGGGCTTGAACCGGCGACCTTCCGATCACAAGCGCACCTTCTTAACCTCTGCGCCACCACTCCCACTAACAATGATTAGCTATAATGGTAATTTTGAAATAAATTAATTCTGAAAGTTTTTCAGTTGTGCACATACCTCTAATGATTACTTTAAGAAAATGTCACTAAAATTTGCTTAGTCAAGTCAAGTCATCTTTATTTATAGAGCACAGTTAAAACAGATAAACTGTTATCAAAGTGCTTCACAAACAACATCAAAGAGATTAAAAAAATACAGAAACTGTAACACACACTAATGGTAAAACTATGAAATTAACAGCAGTAAAAATATGTTTATGTTTATTATTAAATGTGTTCATTTTTTTTACAAAAGAAATACAATACAAGACAATCCCATCAACGACACGTACACAATGTAAAAAAAAGAAAGGTAGCAGAAAGAAGAATAAATCTTATTATATCTGCCCCTTTTTTCAAACAATCAGATTAAACAATAATAATCTTTCACCAGCAGTACAAAATGACTAACTCTTTCTAATTTTCTAATACTAATACATAACTAATAATTGATACAATACACATTATGCTAATTCATATATATTTTTTCAACAAATTCCTTTTGATCATTTTCTTAAATGTAAACAGTGACTTGGCATTTTTAACTACATTCTCCAAGCCATTCCATAATCTAATTCCCTGGATTGAGGTAGAACGTCCCTTCAAGCTAGTTCTGAATTGTGGTTTTACAAACATCTCTGTCCCCTTAAGATTATAACAACTTTGTCTTTTAACAAAATTCATTTGGATATTTAAAGGTAAATCGTTATTTTGAGCCCTATACATAATTGATAAAATATTATAATCAACCAAATCATGGAATTTCAATAATTTCAGTTGATAAAATAATGTACTGGATGGATGACAGTAATGTTTTCTAGTGATAATTCTTACAGCTCTTTTCTGTAATACAAAAATAGGCTTTGTGATTGTTTTACACGCTTTCCCCCAAACATCAATACAATAGATTAAGTGTGGAACAATGATTGTGTTATACAACAAATACAGAGCTTTATCATTCAATAGGTCTCTGACTTGTACAGTACTGCAATCGATTTAGCTATTTTTATTCTTACAGAATTTATGTGTTGTTTCCATGTCAGTTTGTCATCAATAATAACACCCAAAAACTTCACCTCACTCACTCTACAAATCTCAACACCCTCAATTTTGAGTGGAACGTCAACAGTTTTCTTTTTATTACTGAATATCATGTAATTAGTTTTTTCTAGATTTAATGATAATTTATTGATTTTAAACCAAGTTTGTATTTTGGTAAATTCTGTCTTTATCAATTCCAACATTTGTTCTATATCTTCACCTAAACAGAAAAATGTGGTATCATCAGCAAAAAGTATACATTTAAGGAGTCCTGACACATTTACCAAGTCATTCACATATAAAATAAATAGCTTTGGTCCAAGCACAGAGCCCTGGGGAACTCCACATGTGATATTACAGAGGTCAGATCTTACATCATTTATTTGTACAAATTGTTTCCTATCTTTCAAATAGCTAGATACCCACTGTAATGCTGGTCCTCTAATACCATATTTGTTCAGTTTTTCAAGGAGAATGGTGTGATCAATAGTATCGAATGCTTTTTTTAAATCAACAAAAATACTGACACAATATTGTTTTTGATCGACAGCAGTTGTTATTTGTTCCATTAATTCCATGAGAGCCATTGATGTAGAGTTTTTAGCTCTGAACCCATATTGACTGTTGCTTAGAATATTTTGTTTGTCTATAAATTGATCTAGTCTGTTCACAAATAGTTTTTCAAGAATTTTAGAAAACTGTGGTAACAAGGATATAGGTCTATAATTGTTGAACACACATTTATCACCATTTTTAAAAAGAGGAACTACCTTAGCTACTTTCATATTATCTGGAAATATTCCTGTTGAAAATGATAAGTTACATATATATGTAAACGGCTCAATAACATGGTTCATTATATCCTTTACAAACATCATATCCATGTCCACCCAGTCCTTTGATCTCTTGTCTGTAAGATTTTTTACTACCTTCATTATTTCCTCTTTGTTAGTTCCATTTAGAAAAATACTGTTTGCACAACCTGTAATTGAATGGCTCACATTATTATTTACTTTTGGTATTTTAGCTGCAAGGCTTGATCCAACATTCACAAAATATTGATTAAATCCATTGACAATTTCATTTTCATCATAAACTTCATCTTTTTCTGTTACAAAATATTTTGAAATACTAGTTTTTGCTTTATGATTCTTCATAACACTATTCATTACTCGCCATGTTGCTTTCATATCACCATTACTTTTATCTAATAATTTACTATAATATTCTTTCTTATGTTTCCTTATAATCCCTACTAATTTATTTTTATACTTTTTATATTTTTCTTCAGCGTTCTGACTTCGCAATTTCAAGAAACATGAATACAAATAATTCTTTTTTTTACAAGCATTTCTCAACCCTTTTGTCATCCATGGTTGGTCAACGATATTTCTCTTTGTATAATTTGTTTGTACACAATTTTTTTCATACAGAGTTTCCAAGATATTCATAAACTCATCATATGATCTGTTCACATCATCAACATACACTTCATTCCAGTCTTGTTTATCTAGATCCTCTTTTAATTTTTCCATAACTTTTTTATGTGTTTATGATCTTTTTCTTTGTTTTAACTGCTTTTGTGACATTTTGATCATTTTTGTAGATTGTGAAAACTGGTAAATTATCACTTAAGTCAGTCGTTAACAAAAAATGTATAAGAACAGCATTAAAATGAAAACACAGGATAAAATATCTACACTGTCAGCTCACACAGTATGAAATGCCAGAGAGAAAAGATGAGTTTTTAGCAGGGATTTGAACATGTGAAGGGAGGAGGCCTGCCTAATGTTGGGGGGCAGGTTGTTCCAAAGTTTGGGGCCGATGACGGAAAACACCAGATCTCCTTGGAGCTTCAGTCGTGTTTTTGGAACCGCCAAGATCATCTGATCGGATGATCTCAGGGCCCGCGAGAGAACATATGGTTCCAGCAGCTCGGAGAGGTAGAGGGGAGCGAGGCCATTTAGGCATTTATAGGTCAACAACAGAATTTTAAAGTCAACTCTAGTTCGCACGGGGAGCCAGTGAAGGGAGGAGAGAACTGGTGTAATGTGCTCAGACCTACGTGTACTGGTTAAAAGCCGAGCTGCTGCATTTTGGACGAGCTGGAGACGTGAGAAGGAGGCCTGGCTTAGTGGTTCATGAGATATTTTGCTAACAGACAAACAGTGTTGACTCCAACAGTCAATGTCAAACTTTTAGGCAAAGACATTACTCAGTGTGTGAGACTCAGCTATTCAAGGATTCAAGGGTCTTTATTTATCATACGCCCCCATGTGTTACATGTGGTGGAACGAAATTTGACCCACTTGTGTAAAAGTGATGGAGTTACAGCCTTTTTTATATCGTCAAAGATTAGGTGACTGTGGCGGACATTTTAAATTGGGCTGACTCTAAAAATAAAGAAGAAAAAAAAATAAATAAATTTCAGATGTTCGGTTAAGTGAGCTATTTCTCAGAGATTTACCAGAGCCAGTCCTGTAAGGGAGAAAAACATTGCTACAATCACACAAACAAACAGATGCAGGCAAAACATGAACAATTGTCCACAACTTCTTCCTTTTTGGCAGCAACCAGTAACTAGAAACATGGAACAAACTGAGAGAGTGAAACAGAAAAAAAGTTTTTTTTAAAGTTTTGTAAGCTCAATCATCCAGGTAGACAACAAGAATGGTTAAATCTGTCATCTGGACCAGGGTTTTTTAAGTGAAGAAACGATTCGTCCCCCATCCAGAGGACTTCGTCAGTCTGCGGCCTAACAACCAGATCTGTCCCATATAGCCTTCATTGCTTTGTTTCAAGCTGATCTCTAGTGTTGCCTGATAGAGTCGAGGTTTTCCAGCCCAAAAGTCCATTAAAAATCGCCCTATCACACAAAAACCCGCCCAATCAAAAATAAATAAATTAATAAAACTCACATATACACCCAACTCCTGTAAAAATATATCGGTGTTTATATGTTCATCATTGTGATTAATCAAAATGTGTTAAATGTGATCATTAGTGCTCTTTATTCAAAAAATCAACACGTCACATTTCAGGGTCTGATTATTATAGACACAAATTTAATGTTCAATATGAATATTTCTATATCACCACAGTAATAGTGTTACACACATTAGTACGTAGTTGCAAACACTCAAAAGAATACATATGTTGGTTTAGTACTTACCTTTAACCTAAATATTTAAGGAATAAACATTTTTAATAATCACTTTAAACGTTATAAATGTTGTGTTTGGTGCCTGTTTGTTTTCCAAATATATTAGTGTGTGTGAATGACAGGCATTAACATGCAACACTTTGTAGAACAGCGCTTTATGAAGTTCAGTCCATTTCCTTCTATCAGTTGACCGGCAGTTCTGCCACATCCAATATGGCGGCCGCTCCGACGTACCGCCGCTCCGGCTCAGCCCACTTAACGAGGTGTCCACTAAACTGCCTCTCTATGGGGTGTCACACTGTTAGGGCGATCACAACAGAGAACTGGTCACCAGTTCTCTGTTGTGATCGCCCTAACAGTTGACAATAGCCAATCAGTTATGGAGAAAGTTCAGGGGAGCTTTGCTATGAAATAATGAAGAATGATTGTTTGAAATGTGTTTAATAGATTAACTCAAAAACCGCTGATCTGTCTCCAAATCTGCCCAAATTATCTCCACCCGCCCAAAGCAATTTTTACCCGCAAAAGTTCTCACTCCCTACTCGTCATATATTGATGCTTTGGGTCAGGGTCCCTCCGCGCCACATACTTGACACGTCGAGTCGCCCCTTCTCGTCATTACTTGCCGTGCAGGGTGCTCTCATTGGTTTGTTTCGGGTTCGATGGTCAAATAAAAGGTGAATGGTTAAGGTTGGGGTTTGTTATCAGGTAAGGCTTAAGGTTTAAATTTTGACAGAAAAATCCATCCTGTTGCTAAAAAATAAGTAGATATGAAAGTGCTTCACTATCCAAACCAGAAGAGAAGATCAGAGTCAGAGAGTCTTTATTGTCATTTGCATCGCATGTAGTACATGTGATGAAATGAGATTATGTACACAGGGTCCCAGTTACATCCAACAACAAAATGTAAGAGAAAAACAGTAATAACATCTAGGATATGAACTAAGAAAAACATCCAACTAGAAATACACTAAGCCCTAGAGTAATAGAAAAACGTCATTACAAACAGCAGCACGAACATGAGTCTTTATGAGCAGATGGTCACAGATAAATAAATAATAAAATAAATAAATGTCCATTTTTGTCATCTGTGTATGTTTCCCATACAAGACGAAATTCGTCTCTGCATTTAACCCAACCACCACCAGGTGGTGCAGTGAGCAGCCATAGAAAGCGCCCGGGGAGCTGAGGAAATAGGTGTGCACTCATAGACACCCCAAGGTGTGTAGTGGCCGGGGCCGGGGTTTGAACCTGTGTCCTTCGGGTCCCAAGTCAGCAGCCCTGCCTCTACACCATCTTGGCCCCATCAGATGAACACACAGCAACAAGAAAACAGATCAGCATCAGCATGATGTGATATTTCACAGTGATTATTCTTATTATTTATTTATTCATGAGTCTAACAGCCTCAGGGTAGAAGCTGTTCCTCAGTCTAGTTGTTCTACATTTGATGCTCCTCAACCTCCGTCCTGAGGGGAGTGGGGCAAAGAGTGTGTGTGATGGGTGAGTGGGGTCTTTCATGATGCAGGTGGCTTTTTTCCTGCATCTCAAAGGGCCAGTTTACACGGCGCATATTTTGAGTGTAACCGCTACTTTCTCTTTGCGACTTTGCTTATCGCCTACACGACGCTGCTGGCCCCCCTCTTTGACTCCGATACTTTTCTGATCCTGCTCTCAAGGTGGAAGTTTTTCGCTGACCCCCCGTTGATAATGTAAACATCTCCCGTGGAGCTTTTGTTTGAACACATGCACGCAGCACGCACGCGCAGACAGCCGGCATTTTAACAATGGCGGTGGACTGGACAGTGGACACACGCACCACTTTCTGAACTATAGCTGATGGAATATATTTTGATTCTCATATTTAATTATTCTACACCTTACCTGCATCTGTGTTGGAAGAGAGCCAGCTGCCTGGATCCAGTTGTCGCTGTTAACGAGGCAGTCGGACATTTCACGTGTCACGCTGCACTATAACATACTAAATGTGCTATATATTAACAGTTTAACAATAATAAACAGTATTTATGTTAGCGTGGGAGATATTTAAATTTATCTGAGCTAAATGAAGCTATCTGGACTCGTTACGTCATGCCTAACATGCTGCTGAAAATGAAGACACCAGGTTGATTTTTAATTTATTTGTTTATTCAACACCACAAACTCATGTCACAAACACTGAGAATTAAATTGAACACTTTTAAAAACACGTTAACCGAACTTTAATGAACTGGACTCTGTTGTTCATCCTGGTGGAAACTGGACCCACATCCGAACCGCCGGTCCGCTTCGTGGAACAGCTTCGACCTCGCAGGAAAAAAATAAAAATAAAACCTCAGTTGGTTGTTCTGTGATCGAACTAAACACAAGGAAACATTATTAAGAACATTGTTTACCTTGTAGCGCTGCTGGAAATCAGCTGATTCTCACGGACTAAAGTCAGACATGTTGACGCGGTTCCGGTCCAGTCAGCAACTGGTGTGCAGCTTGTTAGATGAAGCGGTCCCACTTGGTGTCAAATCTGTTGACTCTTATCCAAATTCCAGCTTTAACTTGTTGTTAACTTGTTGACAACAACTTGTAGTAGCTGAACTTTTAGCCAGAGAGGAAAACAGGCTGCCTCGTCTGCTCTGTTTACCTCAGGCAGCACGCATGCGCAGTAGTGAAGGTTCCAAAAATCACAGCGCCATCTAATGGCCCAGCATGGTAACTACAGTAAAGTCATGAGGACGGGGGGTGGGGTGGGGGAGAGAGTCGTATCCACAGAATTCGCCCATGTCAACGCAAAACTTTCAATCTAATTAACATACCCAAAAGTTCCGTTTCCCCCACACAGTGTCCGTGTAAACAGGGCCAAAGTGTAAATGTCTGTGATGGTGGGGAGACTGACTCCAACAGACTTCTGTGCAGCCTTCACCACTCTCTGTAAAGCTTTTCTCTCTGCAACTGTGCAGCCTCCACGTTGATGCTGGAGCACAGGATGCTCTCCACTGCACACCTGTAGAAGGAGGTGAGGACTGGGCTACTCAGACCAGCTCGTCTCAGCCGTCTGAGGAAGTAGAGTCTCTGATGACCTTTCTTGATCAGGCTGGTGGTGTTGTTGGTCCAGCTGAGATTATCATTCAAGTGTACCCCCAAGTACTTGTAGCTGGAGACCACTTCCACCACTGATCCACCTATGTTCAGTGGGGTGTGTGTTTGTTTGTTCCTTCTGAAGTCCACAATCATCTCCTTTGTCTTCTTCACATTCATGTGAAGGTTATTCTCTTTGCACCAGCTCTCCAGGTGTTCCACCTCCTGCCTGTAGCTGGACTCATCATTGTTTGTGATGCATCCCACCACCGCTGTATCATCTGCAAACTTTACAATATGACAACCTGGATGGGTAGCTGCACAATCATATGTGAGCAGAGTGAACAGAAGGGGGCTCAACACACATCCTTGAGGAGAGCCAGTGCTGAGGGCAATGGTGGAGGAGGAGAAGTATAACATTCACAGCATAACATTAAATAGCACACTGCACACCAAATAATGACGAGAAGGGGCGACCTGACGCGTCAAGTATGTGATGCGGAGGGACCCTGACCCAAAGCATCAATATATGACGAGTAGGGAGTGAGAATGAGTTGGTTAAAAGCCTGCTCCTGAATAGAGAATGAAAACTGCCCAATTGGCGGTAAACCGCCCGATCTGGCAACATTGCCAACCTCCTGTTGTAATCTCAGGAGCAGGCTTTTAACACGTGCAAACAGAGCACATCCATCCAAAACCATCATGTACAACAATCGAGTGTTTTAGGCCAGATGGCCAACTTGCTACTCACAGAAACAGCCTCATGACAACCAAGACCAAAGTGGTTCCGAAAAAAAGTTTTGAAACGTTTCTTAACTTAAAGAAACTGGTCCAGATGACATGATTTAACCATTTTTGTAGAAAAATGTATATATAATATAAACTGGAAAATCTAAACAAAAATATGTATTTTCGATAATAATAATTATCACACAATATTCGGAGGACTAGGACCAGAAAAGATTCAAGGAGAGCAGATTAAAAAAGTAGGTGGTTTAATGTACAGATAAGTGAGGACCGGGATTTGGACAACTGGTGTTAGGTATGAAGGTTTCACAAATGGTAGATCATCCCTAAATTGACTGAGTTCTTACAGTTATTGATTTTTCCTTTAGTGTTTGGAGGATTCCAGGTCTAGGGTTGCATTGGGGATTTCCAGGTGCTTATGTGCAGGTGGGAGAGTGGCAGGTATAAGTCAAGTTGGCTGAAGGCTGAGTCAGAGACATATTGTTAGATAAAAGTGGGTCCTCCAGGAAGGAACTCACAAGACATCATGTTCCCGTTTGGAGGAGGAATCATGACGGTGCTGCATGCATAAGGAGACAAGCTAATTACAAAAAACACAAAGAAAACACAAAGTGTCTAAAGGCGATTCCTTTCTTCAAACTCAGAGGCTGTCAGATAAATCATCATTTGGCCATCAACGATCCAGCGTCAAATTCTGAGCTCAGCCTTAAATACAGGCGGTGTTAATCAGCTGTTGTGGTTGATAGCTGAGAGCCAACAAGCTCCGCCCACTCACATGATCTGCAAGGGGTGTGTAGTAGAAAGGCACTGGAATCCTAACAAAAGGGTCACTCTGACACCCAAAAACACAAACCCCCTGCAGCCCATGACACTTGGACGTCCAAAATGATTATTTTTATTTACACCATGGTTGCTTTGTGTGACATGTCAGAACGTCTTGGATCATGCTCTCATGCTCACGTTGCAAAAACACTGCACTTTGCACTTTGTCAGTGTTACTGAATAAACACACACACATGCACACAAAGCTGTCACAAAAATAGAATTAAAAACAAATCAGAAAAACTGCCAACATCCCCTTTTTTTCCATTTAAGGACAGAGAGCACGGACTTTCCATAAACTGTTTATTCCTTTGGCATGTGAGGTGGTGATAGGAAAACAATTGCTGTGGATATGGGAAGTGATTTTCACAAAGTGCTTCGGAACAGCGGACCGGAGCTGCAGAATAAAGTGCAGAGAAGAAGAATGCTCCTAGTGAAAGAAAACGGGCTAATCAACCTGAGTGGACGCGTCGCGATGATGACTGAGAGATTTACAGTCGGAGAAAGAAAAGTTGTTAACACAAAGCAAAGAGACTGCGGCTCGAATGGAAATACAATAACAGGATAAAAGTCAAGAATGGAGCACAGTGGTGGAAGAAATGGATCTTTCTCACACACAAACAATAAAAACACCATATTTTTGCTTTGCAGAGCTTTGTATTAAAGTACCAGTCCAAGATTAAAATATTGAGTTGGGCTCCTACTCTGGATGGTGATGCTAAAATAAAGAGCTGAAAAGGAAAAGAGCTGAAAAAAAAAACATATGAGGCAAAGCTTCTGTAGGGTGAGAAGGAGGAAAAATAGGCCAAGGCTAATCCCTAACTACAGCTCAGCATACAACTAAAGTGGGGTGGGGGTCCTGGAATAATTGCAAAGCCAAGTAAAATGCCATTAAGTCAAAATTAGATTATTTTGCAGGTTGATGATTTTACGTTTCTCACATTGACAGAACAAATTTTTTAAGCTGGGGTAAAACTAAACACTCAAAACCGATTCTTCAAATGTTTAATGTGCGAACGGTCACAGCAATAACGAGCTTAAGCTTTACAGTGTTACGAGCAGCGTGTCGTTCCAAGGATGTCGCTGCCTTCACATGGTTCACCATTTTAACAAAAGCTGCACATGGTCATAAATATAGATTTCTTTAACAGCGGCTGCAGGTGAAAGCTTCAGTTTAACCAAAGTATAATGGCAGCGAGGGAAATGACTTGGAGCAGTCCTTTCTGGATTTAGATGATAAATCTTCGTGCCGTTGAGGGTCACCTGTCGCTTAACTGCATCGCATAGGAATAATGGGCCAAGTGGGGTCAGAACGACCTGTCTTTTAAAGTTTCACAGCATATCTGTTCACTCATTTTGCACAGTTGCTACAAACCTGGTCCATTTGATAGATTTCGTTAGGGCAGAGGTTTCCAA
>JBBPBX010010242.1:35921-58277 GCA_038048925.1 Garcialebias charrua | reverse complement strand
AAGGCCAGGTAGCCACACCTACATTTCTGGCACAACATTGCCATCTCCTGTGCAACCAGTGTAACTAAAATAAATTAAATCACAGATTGAACAGTAAATGAAACAGAGATAATGATGTAACAAAACACCTCCCACTTGACCTCCTGGTTTCTTGAACCCAAGGAGGTCACTTAGTATTGTTCCATGTTTATGAAGCTTGCTGTTCTTCAACTGGGAGTAGGACCACAAGACGTCTAACATCTCGATGTAGAACAGTTGAAGGGATCTGAGATGATTTCTTGCACCTTTTCTGTGACGTTTTGCCTTTTACTGGTTTTGAGATTTGTACTGGGTAGCTTGGGAAAGTTCTAACATTTGCATCTCTCACTATGCCTTGCTTATCATAATTTACACTGACGATACGACCCAATTTATATTGGCCCCTCAGTGTGTTTTGATCTGCCAGCCATACCACATCTCCAATAGCAACATTTCGCTCCTTTGTGTGCCATTTACTTCTTATGAACAAGTTTGGACCTGCTAACTGAGACCATTTCTCCCAGAACTTTCTGACTTCTCTTTGGATGCTGTGGAGTCTTTTGTATGCATACCCTTCAAACTGAAAGTCTCCTGGATCTCCTTTTGGATTGGCTCGTCCAAGTAAAAGAGAGTTGGGACTGAGATACTCCACACAGTCATCTTGACTTTGTACTCTGGCATCTATTGGTCTCTCATTCACCAAATTTGCAGCCATGTAAAGAAATGTCTGAAATTCCCCCAAAGTAAAGACTCCATCTCCCCCTAGATTGCTTAAGGCTCTTTTTACAATCCGGACTGCAGCTTCTGCTGCTCCATTTCTATGAGGGGAGTCTGCAGGGTGGATCTTCCATGACCACTCAGTTCCATTTTGTGCAGCTTTACTTTGGACTTCAGCTTTTTCCAACTTTCCTAAGAATGCATACAGTTCTTCAAGTGCAGGCTTGGCTCCCACAAAATTTGAACCAGGGTCAGACCATATTTTCATGGGATGTCCTCTGATTGAAGTGAATCTATGATATGCCAGGAGGAACCCTTCTGATGATTGGTCACTCACAACATCAGCATAAATGGCTCTTGAACTCATGCAGCAAAACACGATGCCCCAGACCTTTAGTTTGGTTCTTTTTTTCACTTCATCTTTCACCATGTAAGGCCCAAATAGGTCCACAGTTGTAAATTCAAATGGGTTTGCAGGGTTCACTCTCTCAGGTGGAAGATCACTCATTATCTGTCGGCATAGTTTTGCTTTGAGTTTTCTGCACGTCACACAACTGTCAACCACTCTTTTTGCAAGTATGCGCCCTTTAATCACCCAGGCTTTTTTCCTCATTCTGAGGAGAGTTCCAGCTACATCTTCATGGTTTGTGACATGGGCTTCACGTGCTATCAGTGTAGATATCCAAGCATTATGTGGTACAAGTGGCACAGCAGTTTTGTTTTCTGTGAACATTTGAAACCTGCCT
The DNA here is from genome assembly GCA_038048925.1 of Garcialebias charrua. NCBI lineage: Eukaryota > Metazoa > Chordata > Actinopteri > Cyprinodontiformes > Rivulidae > Garcialebias > Garcialebias charrua. The sequence goes on along the minus strand of JBBPBX010010242.1, from coordinate 56,796 downwards.
CCACAGACTAAAAGTCCAGAGCTTGGATCTCTGTACACTACTAGTCTGTTTAGAGTTGTATCTGGAAACGTGTGTCCTTCTTGAGCTGCAAGGAAAAGATTTGTGAGTGCCTCTTCCCTCTCTTTAGCTGTCAACACAACATCTTTGTTCTTTTCTTCTTCTTTGGTCTTTTTCTTTACCTCCAACCATGTTTTGGCCGCACGGCAGATCCAGGCAATGACATTAATAAGCTTTTGCAGGTTACTAAACTTCTCCACCTTCAGCAGATTTCTGGTTAGATGGAAAGCAGGGTTTTTTCTCAGAGTGGCTTCTTTCTTTGTCTGATTGTGTAATACTCCTGTGAAGGCCTTCCTTTGAAGTTTCTTTATGCTTTCTTGAGCATGTTGCACAACTTCTGCAGCAGATTTCTTAGGCCACTCATTTTCTGGCCATCTCAGAAATTCTGGACCTTTTTGCCATGCAGAACCTTCTCTCAAATCTTTGATGGAGCCCCCTCGTGTTAGAATATCAGCAATGTTATATTCCCCAGGAATCCACCACCAGTCTCCAACTGATCCAGCTTTTTGGATCTCTCCCACGCGGTTTGCAATGAAAGTCTGGTATCCATAGCTTTCTCTTTGAATGGCTCCCAAGACTGTTTGACTATCTAAGAAATGGAACCATTTCTCCACTTCCAGTCTTCCATGCTTTTCAAAATATTTCTTTAGTCTAGTAGCAAAGACTGCTCCGCAGATTTCAGCTTTAACTGCTTCTCCCTTTTGATCCAGTGGGGTCAGCTTTGCCTTTGCTTCTACAAATCGGACATCAGTTCCTTTCTCTGTTTCCCATCTTAGATACATTACAGCCCCATAAGTTTGATCACTCCCATCAGAAAAGGTAATTCCCCATGGCTTGCCTTTCCAATCAGCTGGTGTCAGACTTCTTTGGAACTTAATTTCACTGAGCTCCACATATTCTTCAAACAGCTTAACAGCTTCTTCTCTGAGGTTATCTGAGAGGGGTTTGTCCCATGTTTCCTGAGTTATTTTTCCATTGCCAGTTTCTTGAAATGCCTTTCTGACAAGAATTGCTCCTTTTTGTTTGATAGGTGTTACTAAACCAATTGGATCATAAAGTCCAGCTACCTGGCTTAGCAGATGTCTTCTAGTCAATGGATTGGGTGTTCCAGGTCTGATCTCCTCTTTAAAAAGATTATTGCCTAGTCTCATCTTTTTCTTTTTCTTAGAGAAGTTGATTGAGGTTAGCATATATAACATGTCTTCCTCCACATGATATCCAACACCCAGTGCTTTGTTGTCTTCATCCCTCATCTGATTAGGGAGGATGATTGTTTTACTTCCTTCTACTTCTTTGTTTTGCAGAACTTCTCGGCCATCCTTTTGCCTCCCACTTTGCCCAGACCACACCCATGGTTTAAGAAAGAAGCCTCCAGCTTTCAAGATGGTTTCCACCTTTTGTGTGATTTTTAACAGTTCGTTTTGACTGTTATGGGAGGTCAAAATATCATCAACATAAGTATCCTCTTCAAGAACTCTGCGTTCTTCCTTTAGGTGAGCAAAGATGGGCAGTCTTGCAGTTTCTCGCATGGCTAGTTGTGCGATGCATCCAGCTGGTCTGTCACCTATATTGACTCGTGTGATGGCATATTGCTTTATCTCTTCATTTGGATCATCTCTCCAAAGAAATCTATGAAGGTGCCTTTCACGTTCTTCCAGCCACACAGAATTATACATCTTCCTAATGTCACCAAGAACTGCATGCACACCTTTTCTGAATCTTAAAAGGACAGCTCTGATGGGGTTGAGAACATCTGGTCCTTTAAGAAGAAGATCATTCATGCTTGGCCCGTTGAATCTTTGGCTGCTGTTCCACACCAGACGTACTGGGGTTGTGACTGAGTGAGGGTTTGGAGCTACCAAGTGGCTTACATACCAGACTGGTCCTGTCCAACTTCTCCTGACCTCTTTTGTGAGCTCTACAGCAGCACGACGTTCAATCATTTCATGAACTTGAGCTTTGTAAGCAGTTTTCCACTCTGGATCTTTTTGCAACTGCCTCTCAGTCCTTAAAAATGTGGCTTCCACATCTCTCTTGTTGTTAGACAGTGCAGCTGGGTCCTCTTTCCATGGATATTTTGCATCCCAGTGGGGAGATGCTGTATGTTCATCACCTTGGACATAAGTGAGCCCTTCTTTGATGATTTCCAGTTCTTTTTCCTCAGCGAGGGTCATCTCTTTTCCACCAGGCTGACAATTCCCACATCTGCATCCTCCACATTTTGGTTCGCAGGCTGCTCCAATGCTCTCCCATCTCCACCATTGAAGAAACTCATGGTTGGTTGCAGTTGTAAATTTAACATTTGCCGTTTGTTCACGTTTGACAAGAGATATTTTCGCACTTGGTTCACAGATGATCTCTTGATACTTGGCAGCAGCCGTTCTCATCGATCTGGCAAAGTGAGTCTTTGACTCATGTGCAGTTACTTCCACATTTTCAAAAAGATTAGGGTGAGCTCCTCCCACTGTCCATCCTAGTGGGCTTTCCCATAAAACAAGATCTCCAACAACTTTCACTCTTTGTGGAGCAAGTCGTCCCTCTCTGTGACTAATGAGAAGTTCTACTTCTTCAGGTCTCCTTAATTCCTCTTGCTTGACTTGTGGGAAGAATTTTTGTAAACTTTTAGCATCAATGCTTCTGTGCACTTTTGCAATTTCATCAAGTCCATAACAGAGCATTTGATGGGACCTTGTTTTACCTGTAGATGTCTTTATCCTGACTCTGAGAAGATATCTTTTGGTCTTCACCTCCAGAGTCATCCCACCCACACCATATAACACTAAGGTCACATTTTCACTCTGTAGGTTTAGTCTGTCAGCAGCTTTATGGGTGATATAATTTGTATCAGATGCAAGGTCCACCAAAGCTCCAACTGTTTGGCCTGCATTGGCAGTGACCTCCATTAACATTAGAATGACAGGGAGTTCACAAAGTCCATATTTTTCCAAGAGCTCAGAACCGTTGTCATCAGTCTTAGTCACTTGTGAATTGTTGTTAGTAAATGCTTTTCTGCATTTGTCTGCCATCTCTGGAGTCAGCTCTGACAAGAAGTCCTCCTGTTCCTCCGTCAGTCTGCTTTTATTTCCACAAATCCTTCCAGCCCCATCATCCTTAGTTTTCTCTCTGATGTTCTCCTTTGGGCAGAGGAAATAATGATGTTTGGAAGGGCCTTCTTTTTTACAATCTTTATTTCTGCATAGGTAAGTATCTCCACAGTCAAGATCATCGTGATGAAATCCAAGGCATTTCTTGCAAGCTCCAATCCTTTTTAAAGTAGCTTTCTTCTCATGAAGACTCATCCCTTTAAACTTTTTACAGAAGAAAATTTTGTTGTAATGTTTTTCATCCCCACATACAGCACATACTCCTTGCAGTCTTTTCTTGGCAGTGCTTGTTGAAGCATATTTTCTCTCAGGCCTCCTTCCTGGACCCTGGTGCATTTTTTCTATCTTCTCCCCACTTTTAAGTTGTTCAAGTCTTTCAAGAACTCCTTCTTGCTTTTTAAGGAACTTCAGAAGCTCATCAAAGTGACTTTCTGGAGTTACTCGGTTGTGTGGTTCCAACATGAAGACCAGCCAATCTCTTTTAACAAAATCAGGCAGTTTGCTTTCTATTGTTTTGATCACTAGTGGGTTCTTTATTGCACCTGAGTTCCCCAGTTCTGTCAGATCCTTCAATGCTTTTTCTACAGTCTGTATCAGGTCAATGACTCTTCTTGGCTGATTTCCTCTCAAAGGAGGAATTTTCTCCAACTCTTCTAAGATCTCTATGGCAATTGTTGACTTATTTCCACATCTATTTTCTAGAACTCTGAAAATCTCATCAGCTGTGCTGTATGTTGACAGTCTGAGATCTTTCAATAATCCCTCATCAATACTGTTTAGCAGTTGAACTTTTTTAACCTCAGCAGATCCAGATGGCTCACCTTGTTTTTGGAGGTTTTCCCAGTCCTTCCTCCATCTGTGATATTCCCTCTTATTGCCGCTGAAAATAGGAAGTGCTATTGGTTTTATCTTCACAATAGGTGAGGCTGTCTGCTGTGGTCTACTTGTCGCACTGGCAGTTCCTGAAACAAGTCTTTCTTCTGCAATCCGCCTTGCAGTGACAAATTCAGGCTTTTTCAGCTCCAACCTGCTGCTGAACACTTTCAGGTCTTTCATTCTTTTGTCAAAGTCTCTCCTTTCACTCCCAGGGATCCAGCGCTCCCATGCAGACATGACTCTGATAGCCTCCTTCAGTCTCTCAGCTGAAAGGTTGAGATACACCTCGTAGGCCTCAAGGTTAGTACTCTCCACAGATAAGTTGCCTGCTGCTTCAGTACTGTTTTCTGCTTCGAGGATCACTCCTATGAGTGCTTGTTGACCATATCTAGACCACAAGTTATCTTGGATAAAGTCTCTGACCTCTTTAAATCTTGTTTCAGCCTCGTTTGTCGTCTTTATTATGTCCGACTCCTGCTGCTTGTCCAGACTTACTTCTTCTTCATCTTCCTCCTTTGAGGCCTCAGCCAGCAGACCATTTTTGTAGTCATCATTGGCTACCAGTAGCTTCCTGAAGTGTTCTGAGAGTTTATTGAACTCATCTCTCAGTTCTGCTTCCACCATAAGTTTTGCCTCTTTGCAAAGAAAGTTTGCTTGTCTTGTGAAGCTGCTTTTTACAGTGGTTCTTTCCTTCTTGAGTTGTTGAACAGTCTTCTCCAGGGCTTCTGCCATACTGAATCCACAACTCTTCACCTCTGCGTCACCAGCACTTAAGACTTCCAAGGCCGTTTATCCTCCAGTCCAGGCTGTACGCTTGGTTTTCAACTGTCGAGTTATCTCATTTGCCTGAACTCGAAAAAGGCTTTTGACACCAACAGAGGACGCTGGACAACTCCACTCATTTATTTTTTTATTTTCTCTGATGCTCCATGAGTCACAGGTTGAAAACCTTGAATAAAAACACATTTACATAAATTACTTTTCCAATCAACAAAATTAAACCCTTAATAGAAAATTATTAAATAGAATTTAAGCTTTACCTCTATATTTCAAAATGCAGCAAAATTATACACACAATCTTGTTTAAAGAGAAAGATGTAAAACCAGACAACATAAATTTACATTTCTCCTGTTAATTTACAAATGATAATTGAAAGAAATACATACCAAAAGCATCTCTGTGGTTGCCAAACACTGAGCAGCAAACTGAGGCAAACAGCTGCTGGTACTAATTAAAGCTTACTACCTGAAGGCCAGGTAGCCACACCTACATTTCTGGCACAACATTGCCATCTCCTGTGCAACCAGTGTAACTAAAATAAATTAAATCACAGATAGAACAGTAAATGAAACAGAGATAATGATGTAACAAAACAGTTGCAGATCCAGAACCCTCGCCTACCACCGCTCAACACCCGCAGCACTGTGGTCCGACTCAGGGAGATCAATCTTGTAGCTCCAGCACCGCTCAGAATCCCTGGTGAGAAGAACGGCCCTCCATGGGGATTTAAATTAAGCGGCAGCACCCCGCACCAGCAAGCCGAAGCCCCGCGGCTCGTTAGCAGAGCACCGTTTCCCCTCTACAAGCTCCCGTAGAACCACGTAGCCTTCAGCACAGCTCATGTCTTGATAGACGCAGCCAACGTCTTTTACGGGGCACCGGCTCCTTCAGGGCAGATGCCAACCTGCAGCCAACACCCACGGCTAAATGCCAGATGATCCGGTCCCACGGCTAAAAATCCGTAACGCCAAAACACAGAAAATAATGCAGAAAATAATGCTGACCAAAAAAAAGGCGAGTCACCGATCCAGTAGTTTGTTGTCAAATTGATTGTTTGATTAATTTAGGCTCCCTCTAAGTGCAGCGCTCCTCCGGACGTCCGCACTTTTTTGTAATCCGGTTTGTACTAGAAAACAACCAAGAGCCTCAGCCTATTTCACTAAGACATGCAAAGTCCCACAATTTGATTCTGGTACACGCCAATTCAGCCTAAAGCTCAAAGACAAAAAAAATAATCTTAAAACAGATCACATAAAAATAAAAGCTACAATGTAAAAAAGATGGAAAATGGATGAAGCGAGGAGATAAAGGAAATGTGGGTTATTCTGACAATTAGCACAGAAAAATGACAAAAAGCAATAAAAGTAGGGATTAGGAAAATAGAAAAGCAATGTGACAGGTATGTGAGAAACAAACATTACAGGAACAAAGCAGTCAGGAAGAGGAAAGTATAGTCGGGAAGAGAATGAAAAGTGGACAACAAGAGTGCTGTCAAGTTAGAGGGACACAGAGGACAAAAGCATAAAGGAACAGGAACATTTGAGGTTAGGACAAATATTAAACAAGAAATATGAGAGCAAAAGCCAGAAGACACAAAACCTGAAATTACCACACCGGCTATGTATAACAACAAACTACGCATGTATTACATGTTTTTGTACCATAGAAACTTACAGTGTTACTAGATGAGTCATGTTGCTGAAGGTATATGGAGCCAACGTGTTGATGCTATTGTTGCTCAGGTCTCTGTGAAAATACAAACAGAAAGTTAACGTTCCGAAGACAAAACAAAGAGAAGTTTATGAATTTAACGTAGTAAGGTTGTAAACTAAAGGAGGATTCCTGAGAATGTTATTCAAGGTTAAGTTACGTACACAAGTGACAGCTGCTTCAGGGCTGCCAGCTCTTTGGGCACAGATGTCAGCATATTACCCTCCAGATATCTACAAGAAACATGTGCAGGGCTAATTCAGCATATGGCACATACAGTATACACAAACATAGCCATCAGAAGAGAATACCTCAGAATGTTACAAATATGTTTATGTTTATGTTTGTTTATTAAATTTGTTCATTTTTTTACAAAAGAAACAATACAAGGCAATCTCATAATGATAGTGTACAAAATGTAAAAAAATGAAAGGTGGCAGAAAGAAGAATAAATCTTATTATATCTGCCCCTTATCTCCAACAACAAATAAAGGCATAACACAGGAGAAAAACTACACAAGTGGAAAATGAAAGGTGTTTAAACTTAATTGGTTCAAAATTTAAACAATTAGAATTATTTTTCAACTCAAACAAAAATAAACTACTTTATTTACAGATAATTAGTATTTGTCTTGATCCATAACAAAATTAACTTTGGCAAAACGTTTTCATAATAAGCACTTTGGAGTTCAAGTGTTTAGAAAAGTTTAGAAGCAGATTTACAATCTTGGGAAATTTAGCAACTTGCAATTTAAAATGTGTGTTTGGTTCTGGTGGTGGGAACAGAAAAAAAAAGTGTAGAGCCAAAAACAAGCTGACTACAGTAATAATTATGTAGCAGCATAAATGGTGTGCTGCCACTTTAACACTGTCAATTGCAGCTACTGTAGAAAAGCACGTCACTGCCTGACTGACGCACACTGCGTGTGTCACGACGTCTGCTTTCTTCCGCTGCTGATAATAATAATAATAATAATAATAATGTCTTTGTCTGTCATCTGTGTATGTTTCCCATACACAGACGAAATTCATCTCTGCATTTAACCCAACCACCCCCAGGTGGTGCAGTGAGCAGCCAGAAAGCGCCCGGGGAGCTGGAGAATTAGGTGTGCACTCATAGACACCCCAAGGTGTGTAGTGGCCGGGGCGCGAACCCGCGTCCTTCGGGTCCCAAGTCAAAAGCCCTGCCACTACACCATAACTGTCCTCCAGTAAGCGTGGCTAATGTTTTATTGCAGTAGTTTGCCTTCACGGTAGCTGCTAATATAAATTGTGGTCAGTTTTTAATGTTCAGTTTAGCCTCTCCTCTGCTGTGCCTTGTGGGTATAAGATCAGTCCGTCCTTTGTGTTTCCGATTTATGGCTTGAAGTCAAGTCAAGTCATCTTTATTTATAGAGCACAGTTAAAACAGATAAACTGCTATCAAGGTGCTTTACAACAACATCAAAAAGAAATAAAAACAGAAAACGGTAACAGACACTAATGTTAACTATGAAATTAACAGCAATAAAATATCATCAAAATGTTTAAGAACAGCATTAAAAAAGAAACACAGAACAAAATACACTGTCAGCTCACCCAGTATGAAACGCTGGAGAGAACAGATGAGTTTTTAGGAAGGATTTGAACATGTGAAGGGAGGTGGCCTGCCTAATGTTGGGGGGCAGGTTGTTCCAAAGTTTATGCTTATGTTTATGTTTATGTTTATTAAATTTGTTCATTTTTTTACGAAAAGAAACAATACAAGACAATCCCATGAATGATAATGTATAAAATATAAAAAAATGAAAGGTAGCAGAAAGAAGAATAAATCTTATTATATCTGCCCCTTTTTTCCAACAATCAGATTAAACAATGGTAAATGGTAAATGGAGCTTATTTATATAGCGCTTTCCAGCCCCCTGTGAGGAGCCCCAAAGCGCTTTACAATACCAGCCATCCACCCATTCATTCAGACATTCATACACCGGTAGTGGTAGCCTGCCTTGCAAGGCGCCATCCAGACCTACCGGGAGCAACTCGGGGTTAAGTGTCTTGCCCAGGGACACAACGACACATGGTGGGCGGATGCGGGATTCGAACCTCCAACCTTCCGATCAGGGGTCGACTGCCATTACCACTACACCACGGCCGCCCAATAATAATCTTCAACCAACAGTACAAAATGACTAACTCTTTCTAATTTTCTAACTAATACAATACACATTACGCTATTTCATATATTTTTTAACACATTTGTTTTGATCATTTTCTTAAATGTAAACATTGACTTGGCATTTTTAACTACATTCTCCAAGCCATTCCATAATCTAATTCCCTGGATTGAGGTAGAACGTCCCTTCAAACTAGTTCTGAATTGTGGTTTTACAAACATCTCTGTCCCCTTAAGATTATAACAACTTTGTCTTTTAACAAAATGCATTTGGATATTTAAAGGTAATGCATTATTTTGAGCCCTATACATAACTGATAAAATATTATAGTCTACCAAATCATGGAACTTCAATAACTTCAGTTGATAAAATAATGTACTTGATGGATGACAGTAATGTTTTCTAGTGATAATTCTTACAGCTCTTTTCTGTAATACAAAAATAGGCTTTGTGATTGTTTTACACGCTTTCCCCCAAACATCAATACAATAAGTTTGGGGCCGATGACTGAAAATGCCCAATCTTATTGGAGCTTCAGTCGTGTTTTTGGAACCTCCAAAAGCATCTGAAGGTAAGGGTTAGCCTAGCTATGCTACTTACCTGCGCAATATAAAGAACTTTTTTTTTCATTTAACCTTTATTTATCCAGGTAGTCTCATTGAGCCACGAGAACTCAATTTCAAGAGAGACCTGTTTTTTAGGGAGCAGATGGTGTGGGTTAAGGGCCTTGCTCAGGGGCCCAGAGTGGGGCGAATGAGGCTGGAGGCAGGTGTGGGTGTTTCACCTTTTTCCACCCACATTTTTTGAGGTTGTCAGTACCGGGGCTTGAACCGGCGATCTTCCGATCACAGGCCCACCGTCTCTAACCACTGCGCCACCACTCCCCCAATGCTTATTATACGGCACTCTGTTACAACAGCATTATACATTAACCTTCTTATATAGTTGTGCTGTAACATACTAATGTACAGGTAGGCAATATGAGACTCTGTAAATTCCATCATTGTCAGCAGTTGAGTTTAATAGTGACAATCTGCTCCAGTTTTAGCTTCCGGATGAGCCTTTCTGCTGCTTTTTTTTCTTTCTTTCTTTTTTTAAATTCTTTATTCATTTTCTGATAAAAATTGAATAATTATTAAGACAAAACAAAAAATCAATTTTCAAATAAAATGAAAGGCAGCAGAAAGAAGAAAAATATTATAACATCTGCTCCTTTAAAAAAAAGAAAATAATTATGAAAAAAATACATTCAAACATAAATCGTCTTTAAATAACATAACAAGCCAAAAACCGACTCCGTGCCAAGAACAACCAATTTCAATAAGAATATGCTAAACAATTTCATATTTTTTCTATGAACTACTTTTTACAATTTTCTTAAACAAAAATATTGAGGAAGCTTTTTTACAATTATTATCCAAAACATTCCACAGTTTTATTCCTTGAACTGATGTGCATCGTTCCTTTGAATTTGTTAAAATTTTTGGTTTCACAAACATTTCCATCCATCCATCCATCCGTCCATCCATCTTCTTCCGCTTATCCGGGGTCGGGTCGCGGGGGTAGCAGCCTAAGTAGGGAGGCCCAGACTTCCCTCTCCCCAGCCACTTGGAGCAGCTCCTCTGGGGGAATCCCAAGGCGTTCCCAGGCCAGCCGAGAAACATAGTCCCTCCAGCGTGTCCTGGGTCTTCCTCTGGGTCTCCTCCCGGTGGGACATGCCCGGAACACCTCACCAGGGAGGCGTCCAGGAGGCATCCTAACCAGATGCCCGAGCCACCTCAACTGGCTCCTCTCGATGTGGAGAAGCAGCGGCTCTACTCCGAGTCCCTCCCGGATGACTGAGCTTCTCACCCTATCTCTAAGGGAGAGTCCAGACACCCTGCGGAGAAAACTCATTTCAGCCGCTTGTATCCGAGATCTTGTTCTTTCGGTCACAACCCAAAGCTCATGACCATAGATGAGGGTGGGAACGTAGATCGATCGGTAAATTGAGAGCTTTGCCTTTGACTCAGCTCTCTCTTCACCACGACAGACCGGTACAGCGCCCGCTTCACTGCGGACGCTGCACCTATCCGCCTATCGATCTCACGCTCCAGTTTTCCCTCATTCGTGAACAAGATCCCGAGATACTTAAACTCCTCCACTTGGGGCAGGACCTCATCCCCGACCCGGAGAGGTCACAAACATTTCTAGTCCTTTTAATTTGTAATTACTGACTCTCTTAATTAAATAAGATTGAATATTTTGAGGTAAGGAATTTGTATGAGCTCTGTACATAACCTGAAGAATTCCATAGTCAACCAGTTCATAAAACTAATAAATTTACCTGATGAAACAATATGTTAGATGGGTGAGTGTAATGCTTTCCTGTGATGATTCTTAATGCTCTTTTTTGTAAAATAAAAATAGAATTTGTAGATGTTTTACACGCCTTCCCCCAAAATTCAACACAATAAGTCAAATATGGAAGAACTATAGCATTATACAATATAAGTAGTGCTTTATCATTAAATAATTATTTTGCCTTATATAATACAGCAATAGATCTGGCTATCTTTGTTCTCAAATAATTAAGATGAGATTTCCAGGTCAGGTTCTCATCAATAACTACACCCAAAAATTTCACCTCTTTCACTTTACTAATTATATTACCATTAATTTTAAATGTAGCATCAACTGTGATTTTTCTATTACTAAATGCCATAAAATTGTTTTTTTTTCAAATTCAGAGATAATTTGTTAAGCCCAAACCAAGTCTGTATTTTTACAAACTCTGTTTCCATCATGTCCGGCATTCGATCCAAATTTGTTCCCAAACAAAAAAAAGTGGTATCATCTGCAAACAGAAAGTCAAAGTCAAAGTCAACTTTATTGTCAGAACTGCAATATGTACAGGACATACACAGGACCAAAATTGCGTTTCTCTCAGTCCCTCGGTGCAACAGTAACCATCTAAACACTAAACACTAAAACATTAAAACTAGAACACACCTAAACAGCCCCGACACATTCACCAAATAATTTATGTACAAAAGAAACAACTTTGGACCAAGCACCGAACCTTGTGGGGCCCCACACGTAATGTTAGCAAGTTTAGATCTTACTTCATTTATTTGAACAAATTGCTTCCTATTTGTCAGATAACTAGATACCCATTGTAATACTAGACCTCTCATTCCATATTTGTTCAATTTCTCCAAAAGAATGCAGTGATCAATAGTATCAAAGGCTTTTCTGAGGTCAACAAAGATACTAATACAATATTATTTTTGATCTATAGCTGTAGTTATTTGTTCAATGAAGTCCATGAGAGCCATTGATGTTGAATGTTTACTTCTGAAACCATATTGATTATTACACAGAATCATTTGTTTATCAAGGAATCTATCCAGTCTGGTCACAAATAATTTTTCTAGAATTTTAGAGAACTAGGGCAGCAATGATATTGGTCTGTAGTTATCAAACTTACATTTTTCACCATTTTTATAGAGTAGAATTACTTTTGCAATTTTCATACCCTCAGGGAATATCCCTGTTGAGAATGACAAATTACATATATAAGTAAAAGGCTCAATAACATAGTTCATTATTTCTTTCACAAGTGTCGTATCCATGTCTAACCAGTCTTTAACGAGTTGCTCCCAGTAGGACTGGCTGGCGCCTTGCATGGCAGACTACCGCTACTGGTGTATGAATGTGTGTATGAATGGGTGGATGGCTGGTGCTGTAAAGCGCTTTGGGGCCCCTCATAGGGGGCTGGAAGGCACTATATAAGTAAGCTCCATTAACCATTTAGATTTTTTGTTTGAATTTTTTTAACCATGTTCATTATTTCATTTTTGTCAGTTCCATCAAGAACTAAATTGCCAGTGCAACCATTACCTGCATAAGTCACACTCCCTTTTACATCAGGTATGCTAGCTGCAAGACTTTGGCCGGAAACAACAAAATAATCATTAAAATCATTGACAATTTCACTTTGATCATAGATCTCGTTATCATCCTTAACAAAACATTGTGATACTCCAGTCTTTACTTTACTTTTCAAAACATCATTCATTACACGCCATGTAGCCTTCATGTCTTTTTTACTTGTGTCTAATAAATCGCTGTAATAATTATTTTTATTTTTTCTTATAATCCATACCAGTTTGTTTTTATACTTCTTATCTTTTTCTTCAGATTCTTTCGTTCTTGAATCCAGAAAAAGTGAATACAATTTATTATTTATTTTTTTAACAAGCATTTTTCAGTCCTTTTTTCATCCATGGTTTATGAACAATCTTTATCTTTATATATTTTTTCACACAGTTATTTTCGTATAGAGCTCCCAAGATATTCATAAAATTATCATAAGCATTATTTGCATCATCAACATACACATCCATCCAGTTTTGTTTACTCAAATCATTCTTTAATTTATCCAAGGCTTTTTTGGGTGTGTTTGTTAATATTTTTTTTTAATTTCAACTGTTTTTGTATTACATTGATCAGTTTTATGAAGCATGAAAACCGGAAAAGGATCACTTACATCAGTTGTTAAAATGCCACAATCACTTCTCCATCTATTATATTTGTAAAAATATTGTCAATTATTGTGGCACTATGAGATGTGATTCTGGTCGGTTTAGATATTAACGGATAAAGATTTAGACTTTGCATTGAACTTATAAATGTGCCAATACTATTTGTGTCCATCATATTTCCCAAGTCAATATTAAAGTCACCACAAAAAATATTGTTTTGTTACAACTTCCCCCAAGCACGTCCATAATTTTTTCAGTAAATAGTTCTATGTTTGATTTGGGTGATCGATATATACAACTTATTATTATATTTTTAGATTTCTTAGTTATTATTTCAACAGTTAATAATTCCATGACATTATCAATAGTCAATGACATTTTGTTAATAATTTTACAATTTATTTTGTTATTAACAAATAAAGCGACTCCACCACCCCTTTTACCACTTCTATTTCTGTAATATAACTCATATCCTTCCAAATTAATATTGTCCATATTTGAATCATGAAGCCAGGTTTCAGAAAGGCTATTATTGAAAAAGTTCTATTTAGTTGTTTTAGATAATCAATTATTGCAGATATGTTTGCATTTATACTTCTACAATTAAAATAAATGATAGATAGAGCTCTTTCTGTTAAATCAATATTATTATTATTTTTTATTTATTTTTTTTATTTTAAGTTTTCAAAATTAAGAACATACATATATACAGACACACAAACAGAACCCAGATGCACAAACCAAAATATGAAACATTACAATTAACACATGGTGTACACACGCACTACACATATTCATGAGCATATACATAAACACATTAAAGGGCGGCTGGTGGGAGAGACCATGAAAAAGATTAGTCAGTTTAGTCTGGTCGTCAAAAACTGATCCAGGAAGGGATTCCAGTAGCGCAGGAAAGTGTCTGTCGCACCTATCCGAAGTCTTTCCAACTGTATCACTGACATCATGTCCGTAATCCACTGATGGAATGACGGAGGAACTGAAGATTTCCAGTTTATTAAGATTAGTCTCTTAGCAACAATGAGTCCCAGTTCCAGTGGTTGTCGCATTACAGCGGGTATGGTCCCCGGCACCCGGGGGCATCCGAAGATTATAAGTCCTGGTTCAGGTTGCAAAAGAACACTATATGCCTTATGCCTCTTATCAACAGGTCCTGTTGGCGCTCGTTCGGGCTCGTTCGTAACTAGTTAACAACTAGTTATGGAGTGTACCCACAGGGTCCTGTTCACGTGAAACCGGACCTATTTTGGGACCTTCTTGACTGAGGTACAAAGTACCAGTTCTCATGGGTCCAGTTATGACATCAGCACAGTGTGGTCACTGATTGGTCAGGGGGCGTAGTCCTAGGTCGGAGGGCGGAGATTCAGTCTTCTCCAGTAGGTGGCGGTATGCACCTGAACGTTGTTTGCAATCCGCCAAGAAGAAGAAGAAGAAGAAGAAGTCTTCCAGGAAATGCAAGCTGCCATGCTGCCAAAAATCGAGAACAACAAGTCGGAGGAGCACTTCTCTTCTGGAGTCTATAGTAGATGGTGAGTGTTTTATAACTTTAAACATATTTCCAGTGAGTCATGCAACTCTCTGAGCGTTTTTGGACTGAAAAACCACCGGAGACTTCAGCAACAGCCGAGAGGCTTTTCTGAAAAAAAAAAAAAGATGGAGGGAGGACTCGGAGCGGCCCCTTTCTCTGAAGAAAAATACATAAACAATTATTTAGCTGTCAATTATAGCATAGGTGTGTCTCAGTCTAACGTTTTCTTACTAAAAACGTGATTTAATAATCTGCTGTAAAGATAGTTTGGCGCTTGGTGCTGTTGCACGCGCGTGCGGGACGACAACAACAAGGAAGAAGGCATGCGCTCGTTTATCTTAAATTTAACAACAAAAAAGCTCCTAAAGAATTGTTTCTTAGCTGTAAATTATAGCAGAGTTGCGTGTCAGTCTATCATTTGCTTAATAAATGCACTTTAATGGTCAAATTCACCGGGGTGGTGCAGCTGTTTTTGGTTTAGTCTAAATGGAAACGGTTATATCTGTCCAAAAATGGTTTATAAATATGGGAAAAATTCGATAAATATGTCACTTTGGCCTATAAGTCCCAGGGCATGTAAATTTTGTTAAAAACAGAGACTTACAGGCAGAAATATACAGTACAGCTGTTATTATTTTCCCCCCTCTATTTGAATTTTGCATGTGTTCAATGATGAATTATTTTAAACTATTCTGGTTTCAAGTTTCAAGTTTTTTGTTTGCCATTAGAGATATGTTGTGTGTGTGAAAAGTTAAATAACTATTTGCCGTGGGTTAGATTTAAATAACAAGTAGGTCAGTGCTTTTTATTGAGGCAAGAAGCAACTTGATGTATCCAGCATACAAAAATAGTTATAAAACTACATTTACTACCAAACTTTAGGAAGAAAATTACAGTAATTTATCACTTTACTATTAGTTGCTCTGAACTGAAATACAATGGTTCCAGCTCAGTGTTGTAGTAGTATTAAAAACATTGTAATGGCATTAAATTTATATTAATAGCTATTAGAATTAATTCAAGAAATTCTGTATATACACTATCTTAACAAATGAGGCTCACACTGTTACGTCGTCATTACTTGGCATCAATGTTAACTGTACTTTGTTTCTGTTTTTGCACTCTTTTTTTGATGCAGACAGTGTCCATGAAGAAGAAGAAGGCTCTTCAGATTCTGTTTCTGACTCTCCAAGCCTTCCCACTTCAAACCCTTCCCCGACCACTGAATCTCCAAGTACAGCTTCAAGGAATTCTACATCCACTCCGCCGGTCAACACGCAGCAGAAAGGCCCCACCCAACACCCCTTACTAGGTATGAAGCAGCACCAAACGTGTCTAACATCACGTTGATAGTAATTTTGTGTTGTGTTTACTATTTTCTTGTAAAACAACGTACATGTAGTAAAACTACATTATCAATTATTCAATTGTGTTAATGCTAAAATGTATTATTCATTTATTACTTTAACTTTCATTCATCAAGTTTATAATTCATATTATTCAGTGTGTTTTTTTTTGTTGTTTTATGATGGCCTTGTTCTTTTTCTAAATTCACACAAACTCTTGAAAAAGAATACATGTCATTTGTTTATACCCACTTGCTTACCACCATAAAGGTGCAAGATTGCTTTATGAAGAGAATCATATTCCTGATGTTACGATCTTTTTTCAAAATTAGCAGGAACTAAAACTTCAATAACGTATTTAAAAACTGTATCATTCTGTACTTCATTGTCTAACAGCCATTTTCTTGTTTGTTCTATCTAGGTCATAGAAAGCGCAAAGCGACAACTGTAGCTGAAAGCTTTATTACAGCTCAGACTGAACAGGAGGAGAAGAACCGGGCACAGCGAGAGGAACACTTCCGGTTAACCATCGAGGAAGCCCAAAAAGCACGTGAGGCCGCTGCTGCGGAGAGTCAACGTCAAGCTGACGCAGCGAGGGAGCAGGAGCAAGCCATTCTGAGGGAGGAAATGGCTTTAAGAAGAGAGGAAGCAGCACAACGAAGGCAGGAGGCTGACCAGAGGGCTGCTTTCAATCAAGCGCTCCTTGGGGTGCTGGAAACGGTTGCCCGTTCCATGGCAAACCGATAAGTTACGAGAGATGTATATTTCTAAACCTTAAAAAAGTTTTTTCTTGTTTTGTATGCCTTAATTTCTAATAAAAACACAATTGTAAGTTGTGCTTCCATCTTATCTTCAAAAGTGAAGCGCTTACAGCATTTTTGTTGTAAGTCAATAGTGTAGGATAAGCAAAGTAACTTTGTTTTTTTTTAACCTATAACGACACTGGTGAAGATTCTATGTTATCCTTTACATGTCAAATCCAAACCAAAATGGATTAAAAAAAAAAGACTTTCATTTGAAGTGAAGACATTTCGCTAATCATCTGAGGAGCAATGTCAATTTAATGAAAAATGGAGTGTGTGAATAAAGTTATAAAGCTGTGGCGTTCTGTAAGCTTGCAAAATGGAGATTGTTCGGCATGTGTCAATCTCCATAACCCAAGCTCACGGCAAAGCACAGCTTTATAACTTGAATCACACACACACACTATTTTTCATTAAATTGACAAAGGTCCTCAGATGATTAGTGACAGTTACAAATAAGGAGTAGCTTTTCTATTGTTTTGTTTTTTCTGTAATGAGTACTGGAAATTGTAGCCATAATACATTATTTCCATGTTTTGTAAATCAATCTACATAGCAGTACAGTTATAAAGGTGTAGGATTTGTGTAATCTGTTTATAATCATCCTCATTCAGGAGTTTCTCCATCATAGCATCTCAAACACCTGTGGCCTGATGTCCATCCTGTGGATCCAGCAGCTTCTGCAGCATGTTTACCCAAGGTCAAAAAATATCTCCGTGAGTTTGACTGGTAAAATGGAGCACAGCAGGATTTAAATTTAAAACACTATAGCCATGTTTTTCAAATCATGTAGTTTTTTAATGGATAGAGGATCAAATCGAAGTTAAAAAAGCCTAGCTTCCTCTTGCTAAACATCACTTCAATTGTTGAGATAATGTGCGATAGCTTAATTTAATAAGCTGCAAGGTTAAGCATAAACACTAAAAGGTTTTTCCAGAGTCCAATGTAATGTAGTTTATTAATAAGTAATGAACTATGCTATGCTATGGAAACTTCATTTAAACGTTCAAAAACTCTACTTTGCTCCAGACTGTTCAGTGTTTTGTGTGGATAAACGCAGCCTTTCCATGGTTCGGATTGCTGTTAAACGTCTGAACAGAAGTTCTCTTCGACGCCTGAAAATAACGTGTCTTCTGTGATTGAAAATCGCTTCCCTCCCAACTCTGCTCAGTTCTTCTACTCTTTGAAAAAGCAACAGGCAAAGCAGAACGTTGAAAAAAGCAACGATGTCATCCATTTTGTTGTGTGTTGTTTTCCCCAGCTCTTCTTCTTCTATTGTTAGTGGTGGTTCGTAAAGAGCTTAATGTATCACTAGCGCCACCAGCTGGTTAGAAGCGTTGATATTAATGATCCACCCACTGCAGGAGAACTACCCGCCCACTGCAGGAGAACTTCACGCCCACCAAAGGGGTCCTAATGCGCGCATGGATACAGAAATAAACCGGTCCCATAGGAACTGGCCCAAACTAGCCACAATGGGACCTTACAGGAACCAGACCTGTTGATAAGAGGCATTAGAGTACCAATCAAATATTTTTGACCATAAACCGGTTAAGGACGGACAGGACCAAAAGGCATGAGACAATGTGCCCTCAGATATGTTACACCTGTCACATATTGGGGAAACAGAGGGGTATATCTTGTGTAACCTGACCTTTGAGTAGTGTAATCGATATGTGATTTTAAACTGAATTAGCTGATGTCTGCTGTTTATCGAACAAGAACTGATTTTTGAAAGGCATCTATTCCACCATGATTCAGGGATTGTTATCCCTAGCTCTTTTCCCCAGGCCTCCCTTATTTTTGTGGTACATGCCACGTTGCAGTCCCCAAATAGATGCATTATTTTTGTAATAAGATGTAGTGAATCAGGAGGGCTCGTAATGATCTCAAATATGCCATGCTCAAGCGCAAGAATGTCATAGTTTTGGATAGATGACTTTATATAATGCCTGGCCTGCAAATAACGGAAGAAGTGTGAGTGGGGCAAATTATATTTTTCTTTTAGTAAACTGAATGATGCAAATTTGTTATCAATATACATGTCCTTAATTAACACCAGCCCCTTTTCCTTCCAGTCATGATAAACTTTATCGTGCCAGGGAGGCAGAAAACTATGATTAAAACATAATGGCGTCTGTACGGACGTCTTTGGTAGTGCAAGGAAACTCCTGATCTGGTTTAGAATTCTTATTTCGTGTTTTAACACAAAGCTCAAGTTTCGGTAGGCTTCAGACTTTTCAAGGTAGGCAAACAATAGAGCTGGCAAGGACGAGTTATTTACCAGTTTAGATTCCATCTTGACCCACAGCGGAGCAGTAGTTGCCGGGTTGTCAGCGAGCTCATACTGCCAGAACATTAGTGCTCTGATGTTGGCAGCCCAATAGTAATGTTTAAATACAGGTAGTCCCAGCCCTCCCTTCCCCCTTAGCCCTTGCAGGTGCACTCTAGAAATTCTAGCATTTTTCCCATTCCATATATAGGAATGAATGATTGAGTCTAGTTCTTTAAAGAAGGCTGCTGTAAGATAGATAGGAAGGTTTTGACATAAGTATAGGAACCTAGGTAGGGAAATCATTTTAAGTGAGTTGATGCGTCCAATCATTGACAGAGGCAAAGTTTTCCAGTATTCGATGTTTAGTTTTAATCCGGATATAAACTTTGTAAAATTTAGTTTAAATATATGTTTTGGGTCTTTGGGCACAATGACGCCTAGATAGGTAAGATGGTTTTCAACTACTTTGAATGGGACATTTTGTAAAAATCCTAATGGGTATGTGTTGGAAAGAGGCATTAACTCGCTCTTTGACCAGTTGATTGAGTATCCAGAGATCTTACTAAAAGATGTAATCAGGTCGAGGAGGAATGGGACCGATTTCACCGTGTCATGTAAATATAATATCACATCGTCGGCGTACAGACTGATTGTTGTTTCAACGCCGGCGACATGAAGGCCTTCAATATGCGGATGTGCCCTAATTGCCACAGCAAGTGGCTCCAAAGCAATAGCGAAAAGCGCTGGTGACAGTGGGCAGCCCTGCTGAACTGAGCGCTGCAAGTGAAATGGGGCTGATCGATTACTGTTTGTCAGGA
The DNA here is from genome assembly GCA_038048925.1 of Garcialebias charrua. Classification (NCBI taxonomy): domain Eukaryota; kingdom Metazoa; phylum Chordata; class Actinopteri; order Cyprinodontiformes; family Rivulidae; genus Garcialebias; species Garcialebias charrua. The sequence goes on along the minus strand of JBBPBX010010242.1, from coordinate 36,801 downwards.
TGGAGCACATAGGTTCTAGATAAATCAGTTTTACCCATGAGATGAAGGTCTCGCCAAAACCAAATCTGCGCAGTGATTCGAACATATATGGCCATTCAACTTGGTCAAAGGCTTTATGTGCATCAAGGGCCAGAATAGAAGCTTTAGTATCAATATTATTAAATTGTTTGTCGTTATAATATTCTGATTCATTAACTATTGGAAAAATGTATGAATCAATCACCTCATCCAAACTGTAAATCTTGTTTATTTTAGACTATGAGTCTTCATTAGTCATGTGTTTGTCCATTTGATTTAACTTATATTAATTTATCATATACTAATTCCTTCAGGTATTTTATTTAAATACTATTCCTTTTTGAATTCTTCTAAATCCTTCATGTCGTTGATATTTTTTGCTTGTGATCCTTCCTTTACTCTGATCCAAATATTTCCATTTTGTGTTCAAATTGCTATTATTATTAATGTTCTTTTTTAATAATCTGGCATCGCGTGCTATATTTCCATTTATTTTTGTTAAGTATTCATTTATATAAATATTTGTTCCCTTCAATTTTTTCACCTGCATTTTTAAATTATTTCTTGATTTCCTGCTTATAAGTCTGATAATAATAGATGGTTTGAACTTATCAGATTTGGTTGGTAGGGTATGACAGAGTCGGAATACTTCGAAGACCTCCTCAATCCTACTGGCACGTCTTCCACTGAGGAAGCGGAGCCTGGGGACTTTGGGTCGGGTTCTCCGATCTCTGGAGCTGAGGTCGCTGAGGTGGTTAAAAAGCTCCGCGGTGGCAAGGCTCCGGGGTTGGATGAGATTCGCCCTGAGTTCCTTGGGGCTCTGGATGTTGTAGAGTTGTGTTGGCTTACGTGACTCTGCAAT
>JBBPBX010010242.1:25451-35674 GCA_038048925.1 Garcialebias charrua | reverse complement strand
TCAATAGTTAATAATTCCATGACATTATCAGTCAATGACATTTTGTTAATAATTTTACAATTTATTGACAAAGCGACTCCACCACCCCTTTTACCACTTCTGTAATATATGACTCATATCCTACCATATTAATAATGTCCATATTTGAATCATGAAGCCAGGTTTCAGAAAATGCTATTATTGAAAAAGTTATATTTAGTTTTTTTAGATAATCAATTATTGCAGATATGTTTGCATTTACAGTATTTTCTGGTGTATAGGTCGCACCCGTGTATAGGTCGCATTGTCCAATTATCACCAATAGATTGGAAAAATCCCTAGATAGGTCGCACCTACGTTTAGCTCTGCTGCAAATGTCTGCCACAGGAGCACACAGCAAGGCTTTTAAGAAGATTAACACTTAAAAACAATTATTTGTTTGATAAAAATTATAGCAAATATATGTCTGAGCTGAACTTTTCCTTAATAAATGAACGTAATTGTGAAATGAGCTGGATTTAAAAATGTGTTTCACCGAAAGTGATAACAAGCCATATATAGGTCGCACCTGAGTATAGGTCGCAGGCCTTGAAAAAAACCATAAAAAGGTGCGACCTATACACCGGAAAATACGGTATACTTCTACAATTAAAATGAATGATAGATAGAGCTCCTTCTGTTAAATCAATATTATTAAATTGTCATTATAATATTCTGAGTCATTACTGTATTGGGAAAATGTGAATCAATCACCTCATCGAAACTGTAAATCTTTTTTATTTTAGACTCTTGAGTCTTCATTAGTCATATATTAATGTTTGTCCATTTGATTTAACTTATTAATTTCTCATGCACTGATTCCTTCAGATATTCTATTTAATTATTCCTTCTTGAATTATTCTAAATCCTTCATGTCTTTGATAATTTTTGCTTGTGATCCTTTACATGTACTCTGATCCAAAGATTTCCATTTCGTGTCCAAGTTGCCAGTATTATTTTTTTAATAATCTGGCTTTGCGTGCTATATTTCCATTTCTTTTTGTTAAGTGTTCATTTATATAAATAATTTGTTCCCTTCAATTTTTTCACCTGCATTATTAAATTATTTCTTGATTTCCTGCTTATAAATCTGACAATGACAGATGGTTTGAACTTGTCAGATTTGGTTGGCAGGGTGTGACAGATGGAGATGTCTTCAGATTTGATTTCAATATTTTTGCTTTGCAAAGAAGTCACTACCTGTTGCTCCAGCGTGAGTTCTTCTTGGGCATAATCCTCCGTTGATCCTGCAGCCGCATGAGCATATAAGTCAGATGTTTAATATCCAATCCAGTAATCAACAATTCATCACGTCTCGTATATTGCTCCAGTTCATCCACTTTGTGTTCTAATTCAGTTATTCTTTTGTCTCTTTCACTTACTGCAACTTTTAACCGCTTCACCTCGTCGAACAGCCCCATCAAAAGCTCTTGCTGAGAAGCCGCCTTTGTCAGTTCTGCGCTCATAAAGTCTAGGGATTTCCTAAGCTCTTCCATCGTGGCCTTGGAATTGTTTCCCTGGCCGCGTCTCGACATAATTCACCCCGTCCTCGACGCCTGCAAGTCCACTGACAGGCCGACCTATGGCGTCTAAATCTCGCGGGATTTGACATGATTTAGACGCCATACTATGTCTGCTTGACACAGGGCCCTGGTTTGACCGTCAGAGTGTTGATGTATGCTGGCTGCACTGAACACCGGCTCCCCCACTCCCTAGGTCGCCGGGCTCGGTTCGGAGCTCAGTTACATTCAACAAGTTAACTGAGGCAGAACGTCTATTTAGCTTTGCCACAAAACCACAAATTACAGCAGAGCCTGTTGTCTTTCGAGAGGCTCAATTAGTAAAAGATGACCTTGGAGGGCTTTTTGTTAGCAAGGAATGTGGTTCTGTCCAGGTTGGTCTGTCAAGCTAAAAAAAAAAGTTCATATCTTAGATATTACCGTTTTTCTTTTACATTTTACTGTTGGATGTAACTGGGATTCTGTGTACATAATTTTGTTCCACCACGAGATGTGAATGACAAATAAATCTGACTTCTTAACAGTAATATCTGACCATCTGCTCATGTTCGTGCTGCTGTTTATGATGTTTTTCTACTACATTAGGGCTAGTGTATTACTAGCTGATGTCTCTCTTAGTTAATCCTAGATGTTATTATTGTTTTTCTCTTGCATTTGTTGTTGGATGTAACTGGGACCCCGTGTACATAATCTCGTTTTCAACACATACATGCGGTGCAAATGACAATAAATTCTCTCTGACTCTAATATGAGTCATCAGACTTGACCTCCTCCAAACGGACACTTATTGGTTAGAGAAACAAATTAAACAAATTTGTTCACTTCAGGGTCCAACAAAGTGCAGCAACACTTCGAGGTGACACGAATACTTCTGAATTTACCTTCAAGTAAACGACTTGGAGCTCATCTGGTTTTCTAATGATTCTCACCATCGACATCCATTTTTCAGCATGGAGTTCGTTCCAGTTTTTGTTCCATTTCAACGCTATCAAAACGTTCAGGACATTCCTGCTGTGACTTTAGGCATTTGTGCAATTTTTACTTTTTTCTTTGTTGGCCATGTTTTCCTCATTGAAAATGAACGTTGCTCCAGTCCCTTCCCATCCTTCAAACCCTTCGAGCCATTTACAACCTGGCTGGATAAGGTGAGGGATGTCATCATGGAGACTGATGAAACAATGGTCTCTTTTGATGTTACATCACTCTTTACGTGCATTCCTGTTGATGAAGCAGTAGAGGTGGTCTGTTTAAGGTTAAAATCAGACACCACTCTGAACAGCAGAACCACGCTTTCCACAGAGCAACTGTGTCAACTCTTGAAACTGTGCCTGCAGTCAACCTACTTCACATATGGGGAGCAATATTATAGGCAGAAACATGGATGTGCTATGGGGTCTCCAGTTTCTCCTATTGTTGCCAACCTGTACATGGAGGAGGTAGAAAAGAGAGCCTTGACATCCTTTACGGGGAGACCACCAAGTCATTGGTTCAGGTATGTTGATGACACCTGGGTTAAAATTAAATCTCAGGAAGTCCAACATTTCACTGATCACATCAACTCTGTGGATAAATATATCAAGTTCACACGAGAAGATGTAAGAAATGGCAGGTTGGCTTTCTTGGACTGTGAGGTCTCAGTTTCTGATAGAGGAAATTTGCAAACTGAGGTGTACCGCAAACCCACCCACACAGACCAGTATTTACAGTTTGACTCCCATCACCCTCTGGAGCACAAGTTAGGAGTCATCAGGACTCTGTACCACAGAGCAGACAGCGTCCCCACTAACGCAGGAGCCAGACAGAAGGAGAAATCACACACAAAACAGGCTCTAGAGAAATGTGGATATCCTAACTGGGCCTTCCTGAAAGCAGAGAAGAAACCCAAACAGGACTCCAGCCAGCCATCAGGTGAAAAGAAGGAACCCAGACCCAGACCAGTGGCCATTCCATATGTTGCAGGGGTTTCAGAGACATTGAGACGTTTATTTTCTAAACACAACGTCCCAGTGGCTTTTAAACCTCAAAATACATTACGGCAAAAACTGGTTCATCCCAAAGATCCAGTCCCCCGGCAAAAACAGAGTAACATTGTGTATGCTGTTCAGTGTCAGGAGGGCTGTGATCAGTCTTATATCGGGGAAACTAAACAGCCACTGGCCAAAAGGATGGCCCAGCACAGAAGATCAACATCATCAGGTCAGGACTCTGCAGTCTACACTCATCTCCAGGCCAGCGGTCACTCTTTCAGGGATGAAGATGTTCACATCCTTGATAGAGAGGAACGATGGTTTGAGAGAGGAGTAAAGGAGGCCATCTTTGTGAAAAGAAACCGCCCATCATTAAACAGGGGTGGAGGCCTCCGAGTTCAACTGTCCCCCTCCTACAATGCTGTGATTGCTGGTATCACTCAGCCCTCTGTGAATAGCAAACAACCATCAGGGTGCTAACGATCCATTGTTAGGCTGATGGTCCTCCTTGATCATGTGAGCAGCTGGTTTCAGGCTGTCATCAGCCAACTGGTTGTGTAACACTGTGAGAGGGTGCTATTTATAAGACTGAGCTGAACCCAGCACCTCAGACTGAGGAAGTCTTTCGGACGAAAGACGAAACGTTTCTACAATTTTTTGCTTTGTTTTGTTTTTTTGAATGTCCAGAGGACCAGACTTAGCTTTTTTAGATTTTTCTACCTGGATTATTGAGCATGCATCAGGGCATTTACAACCTGTTTCAGCTTTTTCCATTTCTGCCATTTCTCTACCGCTTCACTTTTATTTTCCTGCTTTCAGCAAACGTCAGCTGGTCAAAATCAGCAGTTTAGAAATTAAACCTTTTCAGCCTGGTTTCAACTTCTTCGGAATCTTTCAGCAAAAATGATGCAGCACACTGCATTTTCAGAGTAAATTATATTTCTCCGGTTTAAGTTACTGTACACATTTTCTACCTTACAAACTGAGGCAGCAGCTGCTGTGTGAGATAAACTTGTTATCTTCTGCAGAGTACGACAGTTTTAGACAAACTACGCATTAACCTTTAATGGTTGACTTAAAGCTTATGACAAACTGATGCCTTGCTAAGCTTTAAACGGTAACACAAAAACTTATTTCACCAACTTTGAAAGTTGTCTACTGACCACATTTGGCAAAACAAAGCTAAACTGGAATAAATACCATAAGAAAATACATGAAGAGTCGAACTGTTTAAAATGAGGAAACGGAAGCAAATACAGTATTTTCTGGTGTATAGGTCGCACCAGTGTATAGGTCATATTGTCCAATTATCACCAATAGATTGGAAAAATCCCTAGATAGGTCGCACTGGTGTATAGGTCGCACCTACGTTTAGCTCTGCTGCAAATGTCTGCCACAGGAGCGCACAGCAAGGCTTTTAAGAAGATTAACACTTAAAAACAATTATTTGTTTGATAAAAATTATAGCAAATATATGTCTGAGCTGAACTTTTCCTTAATAAATGAACGTAATTGTGAAATGAGCTGGATTTAAAAATTTGTTTCACCGAAAGTGATAACAAGCCATATATAGGTCGCACCTGAGTACTGTATAGGTTGCAGGCCTTGAAAAAAAACCATAAAAAGGTGCGACCTATACATCGGAAAATACGGTACCTGGAAAATGACACCAAGAGGCCACACAATTAAGAAAAATGTCCAGGTTTTATTTTTGTTTCATGGCTGTAGTCCATGTTAACAGTGTGTGCAGGTGAGAGAACAAAAGAAGAAGCAGAACGAGAGAAAAGAAGAGCTTTTTGTCCTTCGGTTTCAGGACATCAGAGGAAGAACGTTCTAAAGTTGAACTGTGTAGGTGGAAGATAAAACACAAGCTAAAGTAAACATGAACTGCGTCTAAAACCAAAAGACAGTGTTGGAACTAAAGGAGTGAGGCTCTGAGCCTGAACATGGAGCTACAGACCAGTCAACAGCAGTGCTAACAGAACCGGGTCGACAGTGGGTTAGAAGGAAAGAAGAGCAGAACGGAGCGTGAACGGGTTAATGGCAATCAATCAACTGTTTGTCCTTCTGGTGGCTTGAATGTGGATGTTTTGTTGTTTTAAATTGAGGGGTTCCAGCGTCATGCAGATCAGCAGAGCGGCAGACAGGGGCGTCTTGATTGGTCAGCTGGCTCTCAGCGAAGAAACATGGTCGCAGTTCTACTTGCTAGGCTGAGAGGGGGGCGGGAACCCACCTGGACGAGGTTCGATGATTGACATCTAGAATCTGGTGTTCATCAAACTGACGTAAATGAGACGGTAGGAGGAGGGGAGGGACGAGTGCAGCTTCTTCTCGCCGTCCTCCACCCTTCATCTCACAGCACCCTTCACTAAGGCAGCCCCCGCCCGCCGGCGCCACCAGGCGGCCTAACCAAAATTGTGAATGGCCAGCCTGAACATGTCATTGGTGCACACCCAGGCTTCGCTAATGTTCTTCAGGATGAAACTCTGATGAAAACCCATGATCGGGTCGTCATCTACCTGCAGAGAAACACAGACACAACGGGGACAGATCAGGGAAAGGTTACAGAGCCAACAGTTTTCAAACATTCAATTCAATTTACCACCAACGCATAACTCCAAGTGGACCCGAGGTTCCGAGGAGCTCCGTTTAATCCTGAGCAGGGCAGCTTTTGTAGGACTGTGTATTTCAAAATATTGGAAATATTAAAAGTTGGGGCTGAGTTTTTTCAGGTGGAGGGATCAGTGTTCCTGATTTCTGGTTTATCACCAACAGAACTACCATATTTTTTGCTGTATAAGTCACCGTTTTTTGCATAAATTAACATGCCTGCAACTTATACAGCAAAGTGACGTACAGTATTTAGGTTTTTCCCCCCAGCAGTAACACACAAATAAATTATTTAAAAAATCATACATTGTGATTTCTGGATTTTTTTTTATTTTTAGATAATTTCTCTCACAGTGGACATGCACCTAAGATGAAAATCTCAGACCCCTCCATGATTTCTAAGTGGGAAAACTTGCAAAGTTGCAGGGTGTTCAAATACTTTTTTTCCTCACTGTATGGCTGACTTTCATTCTTCGTTCAAGTGTGTACCTGCACTTCTTCAGGTTCTCTTCTACCTGCTCTCACAGATCACAATGCAAGGACACAACCATTGAGATATACAAACTGGATTCCAAAAATGTTGGGACACTAAACAAACTGTGAATAAAAACTGAATGCAATGATGTGGAGGTGCCAACATCTAATATTTTATTCAGAATAGAACACAAATCACAGATCAAAAGTTTAAACTGAGAGAATGTATCATTTTAAGGGAAAAATATGTTGTTTCAAAATTTCATGGCGTCAACAAATCCCAAAAAAGTTGGGACAAGTCCATTTTTACCACTGTGTGGCATCCCCCCTTCTTCTTACAACACTCAACAGACGTCTGGGGACAGAGGAGACCAGTTTCTCAAGTTTAGAAATAGGAATGCTCTCCCATTCATGTCTAATACAGGCCTCTAAGGGCCAGTTTACACGGCGCGTATTTTGAGTGTAACCGCTACTTTCTCTTTGCGACTTTGCTTATCGCCTACACGACGCTGCTGGCCCCCCTCGATGACACCGATACTTTTCTGACCCTGCTCTCAAGGTGGAAGTTTTTCGTAGACCCCCCGCTGATAATGTAAACATCTCCCGTGGAGCTTTTGTGTCAACCACATGCGCGCAGCCCGCACGCGCGGACAGTGACATTTCACGTGTCACGTTGCAAAATATAACAGTTTAACAATAATAAACAGTATTTATGTTGGCGTGGGAGATGTAAATTTATCTGAACTGTACAGTATCTATCTGGACTCGTTACATTTTTTAAACAGTGCGTAACGTGCTGTGAAAATGAAGACACAGGTTTATTTTTTATTTATTTATTTATTCAGCACCAAAGTTTAAACACAAACACTGAGAATTAAACTGAACACACTATTAAAACACGTGAACCGAACTGTAACTACGTTAATGAACTGGACTCTTGCTGTATTCATCTGGACCCATCAGAACCGCCGAACCATCAGCCTGTTGGAACGACAGCTTCTCCACCTGGCAGAAATAAATAAATAAATAAAAACTCCGTTGTTGTGTGATCAAAGTAAACACAAGCACACATTATATTAAGAATGTTGATTTACCTGCTGTAAGTCAGCTGTTTATCACGGCGTAAAGTCCGGTTCTGGTCCACAGTCCACTGAGCGGTTCTGGTCCACAGTCCACTCAGCGGTTCTGGTCCACAGGCTCAGTGCAGCTTGTTAGATGAAGCGGGTCCCACTGACTCAAATCTGTTGACTCTTATCCAAATTCCAGCTTTAACTTGTTGTTAACTTGTTGACAACAACTTGTAGTTAGCTGATTTTAGCCAGAGAGGAAAACAGACGAGGCAGCTGCTCTGTTTACCTCAGGCAGCGCATGCGCAGTAGTGAAGGTTCCAAAAATCACAGCGCCATCTAAAGGCCCAGCATGGTAACTACAGTGAAATCATGAGGACGGGGGGTGGAGGGGGAGAGAGTCGTATCCACAGAATTCGACAGTGTCAACGCAAAACTTTTCACCTAATTAACATACCCAAAAGTTGCGTTTCCCCCACACAGTGTCCGTGTAAACAGGGCCTAACTGTTCAATCGTCTTGGGCCTTCTTTGTTGCACCTTCCTCTTTATGATGCGCCAAATGTTCTCTATAGGTGAAAGATCTGGACTGCAGGCTGGACATTTCAGTACCCGGATCCTTCTCCTACGTAGCCATGATGTTGTGATTGCTGCAGAATGTGGTCTGGCATTATCTTGTTGAAAAATGCAGGGTCTTCCCTGAAAGAGATGACGTCTAGATGGAGCATATGTTGTTCTAGAACCTGAACATAGTTCTCTGCATTAATGGTGCCTTTCCAGACATGCAAGCTGCCCATGCCACAAGCGCTCATGCAACCCCATACCATCAGTGATGCAGGCTTCTGAACGGAGCGTTGATAACAACTTGGGCTATCCTTGTCCTCTCTGGTCCGGATGACATGGCGTCCCAGTGTTCCATAAAGAACTTCAAATTGTGACTCATCTGACCACAGAACAGTCTTCCATTTTGCCACACTCCATTTTAAATGACCCCTGGCCCAGTGCAAACATCTGAGCTTGTGGAGCTTGCTTAGAAATGGCTTCCTCTTTGCACTGTAGAGTTTCAGCTGGCAACGTCTAGATGGAGCATTTTACGTCTAAAATCTTTCTCTTGTCCCACCAGTAACTTCGGATCCTCTGAAGGTAATTTTACAAAACTCCTAACACATGCATCACTAGTGTCGTAACTTTTCATCACCCCAGCTCCGAGGCCAAGGTCACAAATCAAGATCAGATATCACACTAGCTTGTTGCTTGTCCAGGCCATTGTTATTCATTCAACCTTTATTTATACAGGTTAGTTTCACTGAGTCACAAGGACTCATTTACAAGAGAGACATGTTTTAAACAAAGGCCACAGATGATATGCAGACAACAATAGGCAATCATATAAAAGCATTTAAAATGAAAAGTAAATAAAATAAATTATATAAAACGAAACTAAAACAAGCTATGAAACAGGGTAAAATACTAAAAACAGGAACATATCTTCATTGATTTTCGAAATGAACTTAACAGTTGTTTAAAATCACTTAGAGATCAAGGTCGACAACTTCTTTTTGCAAGTTATTTCAGGTTACAGGAACATAGTAACAGAAGGCCCTTTTGCCAAATTCAATCTGAGGGCACACTGCAGGTAATTATGTCCTGAGAGCGCATGCTGTAGCTGCACTCACGTAGTGACATGTAGGAAGGAGATGTACGAAGGCAGCAGACCAAGAAGTGATTTAAAGATGAAAAGTGAGAGAGTCTGCGTGAAGATATTGATGTCCAGTTGACCAGTAAGTACAGGGTGCAGTGGTGCGTATGATGGTTACAGACATGAATCTTAGCGCACCATGATAGACAGTGTCCAACATTTGTAGGTGCTTGTTGGAGCATTCATGTAAATAATGTTACCGTAGTCAATGGCGTGAAGGAAAGTCGCAGTTACAAGGTGTTTCCTAGCATTCAGAGTTAAACAGGATATTTTTCTGAAAAAGAAACCCAATTTACCTTTCAGTTTCTTTACCAAGTTTTTGACATGAGGCTTAGAAGAGAAGTGAACCAACCAAGATTCCCAAGTACAGTATTTGTAAGTGTTAAATTCAATAGGAACACCGTTTGTAGATAAAATAGAAGGAAGGACTGCTGGTACAGACTTCCTGTTAGAAAACCGCATCCCTTTGGTTTTATCAGCATTTAGCACCAGTTTGAGATAGAACAAACCTGACTGGGTGATATTGAATGTAGATTGTAGAAGCTGGAAATCATTGGCAACTGTTTTCTAGCTCGACAATAAACAACTGTGTCGTCGGCATAGAATGGTAAATGGTAAATAGAGCTTACTTATATAGCGCTTTCCAGCCCCCTATGAGGGGCCCCCAAAGCGCTTCGCAGTACCAGCCATCCACCCATTCACACACACATTCAAACATATATATATAAATAATATTCATAAACTTTTGATCTGTACCGTAATCTATGTTGTTACGAATAAAATATTGAAATTTGACATCTCCACATCATTGCATTGTTTTTATTCACAAATTGTTTAGTGTCCCAACTTTTTTGGAATCCGGTTTGTGTG